>PVJC01000932.1:11750-105879 GCA_004026665.1 Murina feae | reverse complement strand
GGCCTGGGCAGCCACCAAGCAGACCGAGACCCCCCCCCTGCCGCCTCTTACCCGCTTCCCGGTGCCCTCCAATCCTGCCGCCTCTTTCCCATCACGGGTCCTGGGTCCTGCGCTGTCCCGCCCTGCAGCCGCTCTGTGCACTCAGGAGGTCCCTCAGCCCGGCCTGTGCCCTCTCGCAGTCTGGGACCCCTCGGGGAATGCCCACCTGCTGGCATACCTGACCAGCCTGGGTGAGGGGCTTTAAGGTTGCCCACAGCTCCCATTGACCCAACGTCCCAGCAAGGCTGGCTGGACGCAGGTTTCTGGAGTTTTTTCTCCTATAATTGATACTGTTCCTTGAAGGCCTGCGGTTATCTTCTATAATTGATACACTGTTCCTTTAAGGTAGCCTTCTAACTAACTGAAGCCTCCTCTGCTTCACCTCGCAGCATCTATAATGAAACAATTGTTACTTTTACTGGTTAGGCCAGAGCTGCTCTTTCCTTCAGCTCCGGAGGATTCTATGATTGTTACATTGTTTCAAATGTTTCAAATCTGTGTTTTGCTAGAGGCAGTTTAATCGGAGCTGAGCTGAGCAGGCGCAGCTTCACTTTCGCTCCTGCCGCAATGAAAAGGGCTGTTTACTCAGGTCCGTGAGTGGCGGCTGCCATGTTGGCTGGGCTAATTTGCATACAGCCGCTCTGATTGGCTGGTGGGCGTGGCTTACCCCGTCTCGGAGAAACGGTTAATTTTAATATTTCGCTTTTATAGAGTAGATAATATACTTATATTAAATACTAGGGGCCCGGTGCACAAAAATTTGTGCACTCGGGAGGTCCCTCAGCCCAGCCTGTGCCTTCTCGCAGTGTGGGACCCCTCAGGGGATGTCCACCTGCTGGCATGCCTGGCCAGCCTGGGTGAGGGACTGATGGCTGTTTGCAGGCTGGCCAAGCCGCCCAATGTGGACCCTCACCCCATTGGGGTGTGGTCAGCATGGGTGACGGGGTGAGGGCTGTTTTCAGGCTTTCAGGCTGCCCACAGCTCCCATTGACCCAACGTCCCAGCAAGGCTGGCTGGAAACAGGTTTCTGGGGTTTATTTATCTTCTATAATTGATACACTGTTCCTTTAAGCCGAGGCCTAGGCAGGTAATGAAGACTTCTGTCTGCTTCAGCTCCGTGGCTTCTATAATTGAAAGAATGTTGCCTTAGTAGACGCACCCAGCCGGCCTAGGCAGGCAGTTTTCTCCATTGCTGGTGCAACGGAAACCTATTGTTTGCTTTAGCTCTGTGGCTTCTATTATTGCAACAATGTTGCCTGAGCCCAGAGAAGCCCAGTCAGCCTAGGCAGATAGTTTACTCCTGATGCAACAGAAGCCTGGTGTTTACTCTAGCTCCGTGACTGCCGGCCTCCATCTTGGCTGGGTTAATTTGCATACAGCCACTCTGATTGGCTGGTGGGTGTGGCTTAGACGTCCTGTGGAAACAGTCAATTTCAATATTACTCTTTAATTAGATTAGATACTTTATTGATTTTTTTACAGAGAGGAAGGAAGAGGGATAGAGAGTTAGAAACATCAATGAGAGAGAAACATCGATCAGCTGCCTGCTGCACATTCACTACTAGGGATGTGCCCAAAACCAAGGTACATGCCCTTGATTGGAATCGAACCTGGGACCCTTCAGTCCACAGGCCAATGCTCCATCCACTGAGCCAAACAAGCTAGGGCAATGTTACTGTATTTATGAAAGAGCTTTGAGCTCTTGGGAGGTATGATAAAGTTCTATAGATCAGAAAATAACATAAATCTTGCACTCGGGACCTATGCCTTTCACTAGCAAACTGTGTGATCTCATCATTGATGGTCACATAGCAGCTTAGCCTCCTTCTTGATGCAACAAAGAGTCAAAGCAGCTGTTCCTTAAAGTTCTAATCTTCTGTGGCTTTATTTTGAGTTTGTAGAGCTGTGGATTCATTGGACATATGATGACATCTAATTTAATTTGCTTGTTCTAAAAACAGGGTGAGTATGGGAATATGCACCCATGTGTGTACAGAGTCAGGATGGCAGATAAGGATGCCAGCAGTGTGGTTGGTGGCCAATTGGAAGACTCTCACCCAAACACTTAAACTTTTACAAATTGATTCCTCTTCTGTCTTCACAAAGTCTTCCAAAATGCAAATACTCCTGGAATCCCACCTTTTTACCTTAAGATTATAGCATTTTGAAGATGGAAAGGATTTTAGTAGAGAATAATTCAGTTATCTTGTCAAAACCTTGCAGGGATAGTTGATGGACAATGAGTGGGACAGGCTCTGATGGGCACCTGGGAAGTAAGGCCCAGTGACATCTGCAAGCTGCTGATGGGAAAGTAAGAAGGTAAGTAAAGAAGAAATTTCTCCCACCTTGTTAGTTTTTCCTCTAGCCATTATTAGTAATGTAGGCACTTCTACAAAACCAGAATTTCTGCTCCAAAGACAAGGTACTCTCCATTTCCCCATTCCACTCTCTAGGCTTCCTTCCACCACATACCCAATTGCTGAAACCAAAGACCTATAAATCATTCTCTCTTTTCCCTACCTCTGACACTCAATCCATCAGTAAATGCTGTCATCTTTTCCTTTAAATATATTCCCAGTCTGACCACTTCTCAAAACCTCCACTGCTAAAACCCAAGTCAAAATCACTGTCATCTCGCCAGAACTAATGCAACAGCCTTCTGGTTGGGCCCCTGCCTCTATTCTTGTTCCCTGGACATCATGCTCTACAAGGCAGCCAGAACCCTCTTCTCCAGCTTAAAGTTCTCCAAGGCTTCACATTGTTGGTACAGCAAGATGAAGACGGCTTGCCCTGTGACAAGGCCCCTGCCCACCTCTTCAACCTCACCTTCCAGGCTGTAGCCACCCTGGTCTTTCTGTCCCTTCACGATGCCAACCAAGCATTTTCTATTTCAGGACCTTTGAATGCATTATTGCTTCTTCCTCCAGATCCTCATATACAGGTCCACCCCTAACACTCGTGGGGCCTAGACACATGGAGGCCCACATACCACTAAAAACTGTTACATAAAGTGTTTTCTATCCTCTTACCATGACAAATGCCTTTATAATGACAAAATTGAAAAATTTGTGTAAATGTATGGTTTTTTATGACTGTAAGCTTGTGAAATATAAAGGACAATTGGATTTCATTATTATTGTGCATATTTGGGTGTTCGTGGGTGGTGATACTTAAATGAGTAACAGAGACAGACATTATTCATAACATGTTTATTTCACAAAGATTTATTTTTGGTTTTCACTTAAATGAAATCAGGAAATTAATCATTTTCAAATAATTGTATTCTATTGAAATGAATGATATAAAATATTTTTTTAAATGTTATTGTCTTCAAGTGTACCAAATTTAAATATATTATCATTAAAAACATAACTGAGCCCTGGCTAGTGTGGCTCCGTTGGTTGGGTGTCATTCTGTGCACCAACAGGTTGCTGGTTTCATTCCTGGTCAGGGCTGATGCCCTGGTTTTGGCTTGACCCTTGGCTCTCACATTGATGTTTCTCTCTCTCTCCTTCTCCCTTCCCTCTCTCTAAAAGTCAATTTAAAATTTTTTTTAAATAACTGAAAATATATAAAAAATAAAAAAGTAAAATGTTTTCACAGGTGCTTTCAAAAAGTTATTTTTCTTAAACAATTAAAATTACTCAAAATTTAATAAATGCAAATTATAACCAGTAGATAGGAGTATTTCAACTTAGAACTATTTAAATAAAGGTGAAGAAATTTTTTGGAAAATTTATCTAAATTATATTAAATACTCTTATACTAACAGAATTATTCTCAACACTAGTGTTCGTGTGGTTGTCAAAGTAAAGCATTGGTACGCTTTAAGTATCTTACATTGAGATCAATATACATAAAAATTTAAGAGATATATGAATTGTTTAACAATGTAAATGTTTCTCACATACCATGTGCAAATGTGGCAAATACCCCCCTAATCCAAACATCTCCAAACACAAGCAGAGCAACAGCCGCAAAGTGAATGCTCAGCACTCTGGGAAATAATTCTTGACGCAATCTGAGAAGAAGGGCTAACCCAACTCATTTGTCCTTTCTCTTATCTAAGTTTGTGAAATGTAAAGGACAATTTAATTTAATGATTATATGTGCATAGTAAGGTGTTCATGGTTAGTGATACTTAAATGAGTAACAGAGACAGACATTATTCATAACATGTTTATTTCACAACATGTTTATTTAACCCAAGTCATCTGCCCTTTCTCTACTTGCATCATGCTCATCCTCTTCACAGTAGTTTTCATTTGGATGCAGAGGTGCAAAAGCAGTTCTCTGGAGCCCAACCCGTGTTAAATAATGAGGATGCTCATGGTCTTCTCATACAGGTGCAGGACAGGAGCCCCTATTGCCTTGGTCCGAAGGTAGTTCTGTTCATAAGGTCATTTCCTTCCTGGACTCACAGACACAGAAAGGCCTTTCCTGGCCACGCTGACTAACTGAAGTGGCGCCCACCTTCCCATCCCAGTCATTCTCTATCCACTGTCCTAGTTGCTTTTCTTCATAGCAGCTGCCACTCTCTGGAATTCTGTGATATCTTATCTGTTGATTGTTTATTATTGCCCCTCTACACACACACACACACACCGTGGGTTTTGTCATTTCTACTTTACATACTCAGTTGTTACAAGAAAGCATGGCATGTGACAGGCCTCCATAATTGTTTATTAGTATGTAAGCATCTCCAGTCTTAGAATTCTAGAGGTACAATAGCAACGTACATTTCCTTATGTAATGCTGACCCACCTTTACATAGTTCCTGCTCATTCATGCCCACAACCTGTGAAGTACAAAGGACTCGATGGGGCTGAGAAAGGTTTGAAGGTTTATTAGAGTGAGCGCATGGTAGACCTGGGATTTGAAACCAGTAGTCTCCTAACTGTAAAAAAGGGGTTATATACCGCTGGAGCAAAGAAGGAGCCTTGAGGGTTTATCACATTGCCTTGAAACATACATGGTGAGCAGCCATGCATTTCTTCCCCTAGAGGGCAGTGGCTGCCCGTATATGGACATCTGAGTGATAGGCCCCTCTAGAAGGTAGTGATGGGTGCCCACATCTTCACTTAGATTTTAGAAGACTCTCCCCGACAGTCTGATCACACCAAGACGGTCACACCAGTTCCATAGATCTTATTAGCTCTCCATGTGTCCAGATACTGGGGAACTCCTTAGTATGGACCCCTCCCCCCTTTACCCTTTAGAATTTAGAGCCCAATACATCTCTGCCCCTTTCTGCTGCCAGAGACCTTACTACCAGTATTTCTCAATCTTCCCACTACCGACATTTGGAATGTTTTTTGCTGTGGAGGGACATTGCAGGATGTCTAATAGCATCCCTGGCCTCTATGAACTAGTTGCCAATAGTACTTGCTACCCACTCTCCCCCACCCTAACACACACACACACACACACACACACACACACACGTAGTGTGATCACCAAAAATGTCTACAGACATGGCCAAATGTCCCCAGAAATGGAGGGGTGGAATCACCCTATCAACCTGGTTTGAGAATCACTGCCTGTATGTTGTTAAAAAAAAAAAAAAAAGGCAAACTACCCATGGAATAGATGTTGTGGAGTTCGGTTGCTTCAGGAGACTGCTGAGGAGGATTCACAAATGTTCTCAGCACAGGATCTCATGATTTTTGTGTAAACTTTTCTGCCAGCGACGTTTAATTTTTTATCATCTCCAAATAGCAATCATTTGCAAATTAAATGGTGTTTATCCTCCTGGCTATAAACTCTAAAAGGAGTGTAGGGAATATATGTGTGTGTGCGTGCACACACACACACGTGTGATCATATAGCTCTTAGTCCCTGGGAGTCATTTATCTGCCTTTCATTGTTGTCGTTTCTCTCCTGGCCTCTTCCTCCACCAGACAGACTTAATAACTGGCAATCATCACATTGGCAGGGCAAAGCTGTCGGCAGCCACCTCCGCACCAGGGGAACCAGTCAATCCAGAGCTCCTTGGAGCCATCGCTTCTTTTGTTTTCACAGGCAGACTGCAGTTTTGTCTCTTGGCTCTCCCTGAATGAAGAGAATCTTAAAACATCATGTGGCTGCAAATGGCTTCATATAAGCTGGAAAGAGAAGTAAACAGGACGTCAATGGCAAAGGAGAAATAAAACTGATCAATTAGACTGTTCAGCCCCCTTTTCCCCGCCCCCTTGGCATCTTTGGGGAGAACTGGGCTGCACTGATCAGGCCTGGGCATCCAGACCCCAGAGCAGAGCTGCAGGAGCCAGCCAAGGGATTGAGTACCAAACCCCTCTGAGAGCCAAAGATCCGCCAGGAGGGGCAGAGCAATGTGGCCCATATGCGCGCGTGGAAATCATCGCGGCCAAGCTGCAGAACTTACATGGAGTTTTTTCTCCTTTCCTGGACTCGGATGAAAGGCTGCACTGTGAGTGCAGAATACAATTGGCCTGGCATTCCAGTCCCACATCTGGCTGCTCTTGTTGTGCCCTAGATTTTCACATTCAGAGAGAAGCAACCCACTGTGTTCCTGAGTCACGCCGGGCACTGAGACCCCAACTGTGCCCTGGAGTCTACTTCTTGGCACCTTGGCTGCCCTTCCAGCCACCACCCAGTGTCTATGGCTTCTGTGCCAGGTATTGTGACCCAGCGGTGCCCCTCCAACAACAGGAATCGCTGCCACACTGCTTTAAACCCTGGTCCATCCTGCCCATGGTGTCTCCTAAAAACAGTATCAAACAGAATTTGGGAGATGCTATAGTGACGTATTTTGACTTATGATTATAAACGGTAATGATTATAAACTGAGATGCCTCACAAATCTGAGACACAAAAAGAGAGACACCAGGTTCTTGGTGTCTTTTTTCGAAAGAAAAGTCTGATTGTGCAGACAGGGAGTTTCTTGTTTCCTTCTTTCCTTCCCTTCTTTCTTTAGGATGTAGGAAGCAACAAACTAGTTTGAGGTCAGAAGGGTAAGAAACATATTTTTGGCAAATTTCTAAGCCTACCTGGAGGAGGCAGGGTATGCAATATATAGAACACTATGATTAAAAAAGAACTCCCTCTCCAATCAAAATTCCACCGGTCTACTTATTTTGTCACAGGTTATACCTCAAATCTAAACATGAACGTGGCTGCGTTGTGTCCCATACCCAACGTTCATCTGTGGATGGTGGGGACATTGAAGGAGGCCCCGGAGAAGACTCCGATTATACATGATGTGAAACAACGGAGTGACGGCGGAGCTCTGACCTCAGTGCTCTGAACTAGAGTTAAGCAAGTTGTTTTCCAACACTTGATACCCTTGTGACTAGACCGAGGAAGAGAGATCCCGACCAGGTGTGTGGAAGTGGCTAGTGTCCAGCTTCTGTTGAAGCAAAGGCTCACCTTCCTGGAAGCACTCTTGCTGTCTGGCCCTGGGCCACAGCAGCAGAAGCACTCACAGGAAGCAGCGGTGGCTGTTCCCCCCCCCCCCCACCCCACGCACTGCATCAGGAGTGGCCCCAAGGCAGGGGTCACGAAACCTCCAGCCCAGGCTCAGGCTTCTCAATTTCATCAGCCTCAGCATGATTCTCCATCGCCTCCGCCTCTGTAAGCAGCTCCAGCAGGGATCAAGCAATCACAAATAGATGACTTTACAACAACCTGGACACAGATTTGGTAAACGTGGATACACATCTGTTGAATAGGGAGGGCCTCTCAGTACAACTTCCATTTTCCAGGTAAGTTAAGTGCTAAGACTTGACCCACCCGGTCATCGTGGATAGTAAGTGAATCAGTGAGCCTCTGCCGTGTGCCTGGGCTGTGTTGGGTGCTGTGGGTCATATTAAAGAAGCCAAAGCACAGTCCCGGCTTCTGTGAGGTTGCATTCTAACTCAACTCACAAGGCTAGCAAACATGCAAGGCTGAGATCATGAGGCCATATGACCATTTTGGCCCTTGTTGAGCTCAAGCTTTGTTTAATAATACTTCACATTGTTATTTAACTTTTCTTTTATGTCCTCTATCACCCATTAAGTTATGAAACTCCTCTAGAGTAAGAGGGACAGTTTACCCTTCTTAGGGTCTCATCACACACACACACACACACACACACACACACAGCACACACAGTTCTGTGCTTGTCCTGCTGTTCCTGAATGCTCAAGTAAGTTAATTGTGTGAAGCAGAATATAACTGCAATAGGAGTTTGTGTCAGGGAGCCAACTGGGTGGGCAGGAGGAGCTGGGTAGGAGACACAATGGAGATGCAAGAGGCCATTGACAGTGAACAATAGTGGTTCTTAATTTTCTCCTTTTAAAAGTAGTGATTAGAGATAACAATTGCATATTATGAAAGGGCACATATTCATTACAGAAAATTTATAAAATGAAGAGAAATATAAAGAAGAACATTTAAATCACAGGGAATTTGACTCCCAGACATTCATAAACATACAGAATATATGATTATAAACTGTAACCGGTGGTAGGAGGGAACAGGTTAATAAGAGACTAAATAGTGGAGGACCTGATCTAGAGGAGGCCTCTCTGAGGGTGTGGCATTTAGACTGAGATCTGGAGGATGAGCAGGGGTCACACAGGTGAAGAGAGGAAGAAAGAGACTAACAGGCAGGTGTGTCTTACAGAACATATATATTTTTTAAAGGTAAATTAATTATCAGACAGATGTAAAATGGACATATGCCAAACATTGTATTTTACTCAACAATTAATGAAGGAATCAGTAAGATGTTACAACTAATTCGAAGGAGAATTCGAAGTGCCAGTCAAGAATCTGAAATTAAATATAAAGAGAGGCCAAGTTGGGTGGGGAGGAAGTCAGCTGTCCCTCTCCTGAACAGAATTCACTGGCATATGGAAAATTATCATTTGCAGTTACTCTGTCATCTACAGCTTATAGAGTTGTAAACCAGCTCAGAGAAAATAAAAAATGGATATAACCACGATGGGTAAGCTAGTCAGGACACCCACAAGTTCTTTTCTCCTTATTTCAAAGTCTTTCACAGTTTTTCCTGACATGTGCAAATGCCCTGGAAAAGGAAAGAGCTTAACAGAACGAAAGGAGAGGACTGTTTCTGGGATGTAATGAGTAAGGAGAGTGGGTTGAGATGGGGACCATGCTTACTTTCCTGTGTATAGTCTGCTTTTTTCATTTAACAATGTAGGATGAACACTTCCCCGTGTCACTGACGATCCTTTCGAAGTGCAATTCTTTTAATAGCCACGCCATGTTCCCTGGAGTGGACTCGCTTCCCCCACTCTTGTCCACTTAACTTGTTCTCACTTAATATTCTTATGCATAAATCTTTGCTCTTACATATCTCTGATTATTCCCTTGGAGTAGAGTCTCTAAGTAGAATCTCTAGATCAATGATATTTTCAAGGTGTTGATGAACGAATACTGCTTTCAAATGACGAGTTTTAGGAAAATACAGAGATTTGATGAGGAGGAAGGTCAATGCACCAGGGAGGTGTGAGGTGGGAAGGGTCTGACCTAAGGGACAGCAGTGGTGGAGAGGAGGGTCAGAAGTGGGAAGGGTTAGCAGCAGCCCCAGCCTGGGGTCTGGGTGTGTAGAGTGGAAGGGGGTGGAGGACATGGTTCCAAAGCTTTGGGCTTGCACTTGCCTTAGATACATGTTGGAAGTGGGCATGTTTGGAAGAGAAACTTGAGGGGAAAAGACACTTTTATTTTTGATAATGGAAGGTGTGGGAAAACCATAGGGTATCCAGAAGCCTGGGGGCTGCAGAGGTTCATCTGGGAGTCATACAGAGATCTGCTGGTTCAAACCAGGAGAGAACAGGGGCCTGTGAGAGGAGCCCTGGCAGACGCCACGCTCATGGGCCTTTTGGAGGACCCAGCAATAAGCAAGCAGGAGAGAAGAGGGTAGGGAAGGTTCCCCATGAGGTGGATAATAAAACAATGTCAGATATTGCCACAAGGTTAGAAAGAATGGGGACTAAGGAAAAAACCATTGTGTTTGGCAAAAAGAAAGTCATAATGATCTTGGTGAGAGAAGTTTCAATAAAATTGTGGGGGTGGAAGTCAGCGGTTAAGGAAATAGGAGATGGAGGCATTGAGTGTTGGCCACCACATGGGGAATTTTGGCAGCAAAAAGAAGAGGAAAGTCTGGAAATTAGCTAGAAAGGAGGAGAGTCCAGCATTATTTGGTGTATGTGTCTTGTTCATATTCCAACCCAGCAGCTTCCGTCTGCCTTTCCACATCCCTGCCACAGTTTCTTCCATTTAGTTTTAGATCCCAAGTATTTTTTCAACCTCAGAGGATATTATGTGGCTTCATATGACAAGCATGTAACACAGAGCCCGTCACATAACAAGTGCTCAGTACGTGTTAGCTATTGATATTTTTTATTTAGAGTTTTAAATATATATATATTATTGATTTTTTACAGAGAGGAAGGGAGAGGGATAGAGAGTTAGAAACATCAATGAGAGAGAAACATCAATCAGCTGCCTCCTGCACACCACCTACTGGGGATGGGCCCGCAACCAAGGTACATGCCCTTGACTGGAATCCAACCTGGGACCCTCCAGTCTGCAGGCCTACACCTATCCACTGAGCCAAACCTGTTAGGGCTATTTGGAGTCTTTAGAAACCAAATATGCAAACAAAGAGGAAAAACAGTATACCAGGGAGGAGTAGAGTGAGAATGGGGATGAGGTGAAGAAATGACCTTAATGCTACATCTATGTTTGACTTAATTCTAGGTATACTGTTTCTCTATAAGATGTCCCAAGGAACGGGCATTTTGTCCATTGGAATGTAGCTTTGAGACTCTCCTTAAGAACTTCTTTTTGCATTTTCCTTCATTGCTTTGGGGTCAGTCTAAGGTCTGGCCCTGCCCCCTTGGAACTGTGGAAGAGAACAGGAAAACTCCCCAAGGGACAGGAGTGAGGAAGAGAATGTGCAGAGAGGAGCTAAGCAAATGCCAAGCACGTGAGCCACTTGCAGCAAACGCATGTGAGGGACCGAGGAGCCCAAGAGCCCAGAAATGGACTGAGTGCAATCCCAGCTGGTCATCAGCAGAGAGGGTCTAAGCGGGAGCAGAAGCCCAGAGTGTCCTGTGTTCAGGTCAACAGTGTGGGCTGAGGCGCAGAGGGGGCAGGTGCTGCTTTTCCTGTAGCAAGATGACAGAATTAATCCACACTGCAGTGCCGCTGTGCAGAGAAGACACAATTACTCTATTATGTCTAGAACTTTCCTGGCCTTTCTCCTGAGCCACCATCATCCACGGATTAGAAGGCAAAAAAGTAACTGCTCAACCTAGTTAAAGCTTTAATAACTTAAAGAGGCACTTTGGGTCGAGTTTGGTCTCTCCTGATAAAATGCTCATCCTCACCTGGCTGTTGTGGCTCAATGGTTGAGCATCGATCTATGGACCAGGAGGACCCAGTTCGATTCCTGAGCAGGGTTCATTCCTGGGTTGCAGGCTCAAGCCCCACTGTGGGGCCTGCAGGAGGCAGCCGGTCAATGATTCCCTGTCATCAGTGATGTTTCTCTCTCTTTCTCCCTCTCCCTTCCTCCCTGAAATCAATTAAAAAATATATTTTTAAAAAATCCTTCCCCTCCATCTCACACTAAGATAGTGTCTGCGCTGCAGAGGAAGAGCTGTGTGGCTCCCATGAGGGAGGGCCTCGGATTCATCCTCAGCATCCTGGGAGGCCCAGTGCACTTCCTTGTGTGTTCCTGGTTGCTACTTGCCCTGATGGCCTCCTCAGGTGAAGGGAACAGGCTGTGTAATACATGCTCTAGCCTCTCTTGGCTTGACCAGAGCTCGTAAGTGGACTTGGCTCTCCAGTCACTGCATGCGTCTCTGAGGACCATCTGTGACTGCCGTTAGGGTCCTGCCTAGATTCCATCCTGTAGCCCCAGCTACCGTCCACCCTCCTCCATGGTAATTCTTGTCTACCTCATTGGTTACACTTCTTTTCAGTAGCAGAAGCCCTGCTGGTCCCAAAGCTGACTGTCTCATTGCTTGATTTTATCAGTGGGTTAAATGTCAGCCTGGGGAAAAAAATCTACTATTATGGCTAAGCCTAGAATAAGACCTGAGTCCTTCCATTCCTCTGCTTTGACTGGTGCTTCAGACCGTTGTTTGAACTGACCAGTCGTCTGGGCATCTGGTGGAGATGGCCTTTTTTTTTTTTTTTTTTTTTTTTTGTGGGCCTGAAAACCTGAGAGAGAGGCCTTTTTCTTTCAAACCCTCTAAACTCTGTGCTCAATGAGGGTGGAAAGTGTTGCATATGGAAATTGCCTGGGCGACTGGGGAAAACTTGCCAAATGAGAAACTTTCCAGCTCTTAGCTTTCAAAGTGTGCACTGTGCCATATGTCATGAGGTAATACGGATCCCTAAATGGGGCTGCTCAGCCAGCGAGAGCAGTGGCCTGACAGTCAGCAAACACAGTTCTAGTCACTAATCAGAGGCAAAGGAAGAATTGGCAAGAGAAAGCGAAAGGAGACTTGATAAGAAGAGCAAAAGAATGGGCCACCGGAAATCTAAGCTCCACAGAATGGAGGGAAGCTGCCCTCGGGCCCAGAGCTTCGTTTTGTGTAGAAGAAAGTGAGCTTGAAAGTGTCCCAGAAGCAGCAGTGTCACCGTAAACAGAGACCATCTGGAAATCCAGAAAACTCAGATTTTGTTTTTACAGACTTGTACCGAAAACCAGTTCCAGCCAGGGAACCTCAAATCTCAGAAGTTTCCAACAGGGCACCAGGATATAAACAATCATTTGGCAAAATCCGCAGTCGAAATGACAGATGAAGGCTGTTGTCTTCTCTGTTTAAATCAAGAGATGAGGTCAGACGTGACCAAGGGCCTGGACATGTGATGGTCTGTGGAGATGCATTTTAAGTAATTTTTAACCTATAGAGACTGGCCTCGGAGACAGGCAAAATTTATCTTCAATACTTCATTCCCCTCAAATATCTAGTGTCCTCATCCTGGCCTCCACTTAATTGCCCTCTCTGCCCCCCACAGATTACAGCTCTTGGAGGATAATGACATGATGGGTTTGTTAGCCTTTTTCCTCCACAGCCATACCCTCACCTCTTATTTGCATTTTAACAGGGCTTTTTGGAGATAATGCCTCTGAAAGCATATTGACTTGTGGGGATTTTAGGCAGCAACCATGTGGGCTTGTGGGGAAGGAGCCGGTTGCATTTGGGGGAGAGGGGGGTGTCTCTGAACCACCATTCTGCAGACAGGGGCTGCCTGTGCGAGAGCATTCCCTGGTTTGAGGCTGGCTCTCGTCTCCTTCCACTTCCTGGCAGGGTACCTGTGAAAGCCTTGCTTTCCTGTGCAGCACAAACCACGGTCTAGTCTACATCGTTAGCCGAGAACAATTAGTGCAGGTTTCCCTAGGTAACCAGGGGAAAAAACAGGCCTCCTGCATCATTCTTTGCCTGTATATGGCCATTTCCAAACAAATTTCCTCAGCAGAGGACAGCCTCTTAGAGGGCCCCCAGGCCTGGCTTCTTTCTCTGGCCCCGTCCTGAGTGGGATTCGGCAGCACTGCGATTCCAGAGCTGCCCAGATGCTCTCGGGTGCTTCCTGCCACTTTGCGCTGGACTGTGGGTCATTCCTGCGCAAGGGAAGGTCACAGGCTTGTTAATTAGATGGGAAGCAAAGACAGACAGGATATGAATTTTCCTAGAAACATGCTAGCATGGTGTGACATCAGCACTGTTTCCAAATTTCGGTGGTGATTATGGCCACTACCCTTTCCTGCTTCCTGAGGACAACAGTGCAGCACGACTTCCAGCACAATTAAAACAACCTGCTTTAGACAGAGCCAATGTTACGGGGTATGTAGGCCTTAGAGCCACAGTGCACCACATTTTTAAATTTGATTTCTCAAGGGGGAACTCATGCAAAACCTGCAATTGGGAATACACAGAATTTCCTGGTTTTCGTTTTATTTGTATGCAGCATATATTTGCATGATCCTTTTTTTTTTTTTTTTTTTTTTTGGCAAGCACTTTCTCACTCATAATCTCATTTGAGCTTTACCAGACTGCCTTGAGGTAGGTACGGTGGGAATTAATCTTTCCCTTTGATGAATGAGATAGCTGAAGCTCAGACAGCTCCCACAGGTAATAGTGAAAAGGTAGGACTAATCTCAGATTTCCTGCCTCGTAGACCCTATTCCTATTGTATCAAATCGCCCTTCATTAAGACCAGAGGGAGCTGTGGGTGGTCAAGCCCTAACACATCTGCTCAAGTGGGTATGTGCTTTTTTTTCTGCCCAGCATCCCTTCTTTGGGGAATCACCTTGCTCCTAATTCTGTAATATTCATTTAGTTTGATTATGGCAGAACCCACCAGGTTTCTAACTGAAGATAAGGAACTAAAGCCCAGCCAATCAGAGTTTCTTATTTTCCTGGCCACACTGATTGGCTCATGCACGGCCACATGATTGAAGCTGAAATCAGTCTTCTCTGGGCCTTTTGTTAGGCTCCTGGGAAAGATGCACTCTCTTTCCCTAGGTCCTTGTAGACATGAAACGAGAGTCTGACTGGGAATGAGAGTAAGCAGAAGCAACCGGAGCTGGAAGATAGAGTCTTGACGATGTTATTTGAACCATGGAGTCCAGCTGTGCCTAAAACTCTTCAGTGAGCCAAAAAGTTCCTTTTTTGTTTCAGCCAATTGGAGTTCTGTTTATGACACTTGCAAATGAAAGGAGTTATTGACTAATAAAACTGCCATTTCTGTGTCCCCCAAAATTAAGAAATTACCTCCTTAAAACTGTTTATTTGTAGTATGCTTTATTCCTCCCCGCCCCCCCCCCCAAAAAAAGATTCTGAGGCAGCTTATAAAAGTAAATAGAAAAAATAGGCAAAAAGCCAACATTCAATGAAAGGCTAAGTTTGGTACATGAAATACATATCATATGTAGAGTATAATCTTTATATTAAATTGAAAATATTATTTTAACATTTATAATTCCAAGTATCATGAAGGGTACTAAGAAATGGATACTGTTGGAGAAATTATAAATTTTTTCAAACTTTCTCGAGAAAAACTTGACAATACTTATTTATATCCAGTGTTTCCACAATCAATAATTCTACTTTTAAGAATAAATCCAAAGGAAATCTATAATAATAAAAGCATAATATGCTAATTAGACCAGACATCCTTCCAGACGTCCTTTCAGATGACCTTCCCAACGAAGCCAGGTGCCAGAGGGAAGCTGGTGCCAGCAGCCAGGGGAAGGAAGGTCTACTCTTGCACAATTTTCGTGCATGAGGCCTCTAATAATTAAATAAAAAAGTATGCATGCAAAGATTTATCTACAAGAATTACTGTTACAGCCCTAGTCAGGTGGCTGGCTCAGTGGGTTGGAGCATGGTCCCATACACCAAAAGATTAAGGGTTTGATTCCCAGTCAGGGCACATACCTAGGTTGTGGGTTCAATACCCAGTTGGGACATATACAGGAGGCAACAGATCATTCTCTCTCTCTCTCTCTCTCTCTCTCTCTCTCTCTCTCTCAAAATCAATAAAACATATTCTTGGATGAATACTTAAAAAACAAAAGAATGACTATTATAATCACCAAAAATTGGAAAACAGCCTTAATATCCAATAATACATTATGAGCCAAAAAAACGGTATGTCCACTCATTAGAATATCATTAAGTATGCTAATGTGTTTTTAAGATAATGATGTGGGATTTTATTTACTGGCCTGGAATAATAATCACATATTGTAACATGGCTTTGAACTAGTATGTCTAAATTCTCCTGAGGCCACAGCAAGATTCAAGTAAATGGTTCACTTTTCACCCCATGTCTTTAAAACAATAACAAAACAAAAAACCAGAAAAGCTTTTTTAATTTATTGGTTGTGGTAATTAAAAATGAAAAAAATATAGAAGTGGAAAAAATTGTCCTTCTCTTCTTACTAGTACAGTTTGGGTATTCTTGTTTGGATCAAATTTGGCTCTCCATAAACTTGGTGTTAATTGTCCCTTCTTGGACCATGTACTGTCTATACACTCTCCATTTTTAAACACTTGACTAATATTGGGAGATTATTTATTGGCAGTGAGATGAGACTCAAATATCATCTATTCTAGATCAAAAGTCACCAAATTTGTACATGCTCAAAACAAACCACGGAGCTGTCAGAAGCAAATTTTAGAACTTTTAGAGATGAATAACCTTTTTTTATTTTATATTTTTTGTTTTATAATGTATATGATGTAACTGGATAGTATACAACAAATCAATAACAAAGATTGCTAAAATGTTTTTGATGATAAAGCTGTGTTCTGGTTATCTATTGTTGTGCAACACACAATACATTTTGCCTCAATCACTATCAGTTGGAGCAACTCAGATCCAGAAGATTCACTTCCAAGATGGCTTATGCACATGGATGGCAAGTTGATCTTGGCCCAGTTGGGACCTCATACAGAGCTGTTGGCTGTTGGGGGAATGGGAGGTCTCAGTTCTCTTCCATATGGCTTCTCCATTGGGCTGGTTGGGCTTCCTCGTGATATGGAGGCTGTTTCAAAAAGGAATGTTCCAAGGGAGGAAGTAGAAGTTATCAGTTTCTTAAGGCCCAGAGCAAGAAAACAGTGTACCTTCCATCATATTCTATTGGTTAAAACCATCTGAGTCCATCTGGGTGGAGGTGTAGATCCCATCTCCCAATGAGTGGTCTGCCAAAGAATTTCTTGCCATCTCTATTCCACTGCGTGGTATGTGATAAGAAATGTCTGAAGACCACTAATTGAGATAAACAGAATGTGTGCCAGCAGCTCAACCCCCAGACTAGGGCTCAGCTTTCTTATATAAGAAACTCTTGGGCCTCAGAAGTTGGTCTGCTCTCACCGGTGCACCTCCTCAAAGCTGTGCATCAGACATGAGCTCAGGTTTATTCTCTTAATGACTTTTTACTCCAAAGACATAATCAGAATAACATGCGTTATAATGTGGGGGAAAATAGAGTGTAACTTATTGGTGCCACTGCATTTTCTTTCTTTGTTAATGATATAAATAAAACATTTATCTGGCCAGGTCTTGGTGACCTATAAAAAATGTATCTTTTACATCGTATACTTTAAACCAAAATATGTTGAATATTAACCTAAATGTAATTAAAATGACAGTATGCCTCGAAAGGATCTATATATATATATATATATATATATATATATATATATATATATGCCTAAGCAACCATCTGACTATTAGCTATGAAGCACAGTGACCACCAGGGGCAAGCACTTAACGCAGGAGCTGCTGAGCTGCAGTGACTTGGCAGCTGCAGTTCTCCTGTGACGCACCCATAACCAGAGAAGAGGGAGCCTGATTCCAGGGTGTGCCACCCGAGAACCCCGTAATCCGGGACCCCTCGGGGGATGTCCAAGAGCTGGTTTCAGCCCAATCCCTGAAGGCCAGGCTGAGAAAAAATTTCCCAGTGCGCAGAGACACCTGCTTTTCTTTTCTCATCGATCAAGGAAAATAATCACAAACAGAGCTTAAATATTTCTCTTCTATAACATGATATACTCTTGAGAAAAATAAAGTAGGTTACTGAACAGTAGAAACTCATTTTTGTAAGAAAGTGTGTGTGAGAAAGACAAGAGTAAGTTTTTCCTTATTCACCATCCTAACCTCTGTCATTAGGAAGAGAGGATTCTGAGAAGAATCTGTTGTTTTCCTGAGGGGGCGGAGGGTGGGGGGTGCGAGGGTACAAATTAGAAGGGAAAAAAAAGAGAGATAATGAAAAATTGTTTTTCATGAGAAAAAGAAGAGCTGTTTAAAGGAAGTGAAGGATCAAAGATGAGTTGTTTAAAGGGATGGGTGGGAGATAATTTTGGTACATTGGCTGCAGGAAATCTCCAGGTTGTTACAAATCTTTTAGTAAAACCTGCATTGTCCAGCACTTCTTTCTGGTATTGGATTATGTTCTTTTGGGGATAATTCTGAGTGATGTTGACATCCCTGAGAGTTTACCCAGGCCCTAAGGCAGGCATCCTCAAACTATGGCCCGCGGGCCACATGTGGGTGTTTTTGCCGCCGCTTCCTGTCCTGCTTAAAATAAATTATGTGCAGTGTGCATAGGAATTCGTTCATAGTTTTTTCTTTTAAAAACTATAGTCTGGTCCTCCAACTGTCTGAGGGACAGTGAACTGGCCCCCTGTTTAAAAAGTTTGAGGACCCCTGCGCCTAAGGGAACAAGAGTAGCCTAAGAAAGTTCAAGTCATTTGTGAGTAATATCCAAGTAGAAAAAGTCCAAAATATATATACACCAGATTGTGACTGCAAATATCTCTGAATATTTGATTACAAATAGTATTTAATTCATTCCCTCTTCATTTTGTATTTTTTTACAGTTTTCTATTAGTTGTGTTATTAAAAAGAAATTATTTTTGAAACATACATGAACAGACAGAACTATGTTAGAACCCAGCCCCCCAACTTCTTAAATTTGTGACTTTGGACAAGTCCCTTAATCTTTTAAGCCTCAGTTTTATCATTTGTATATAAAACGATAATAACAGTACCTTCCTCATATGTAGGTGTGAGGATTAAATGAAATAATCTATGTGAAGTTCTTCAAGCAGAAGCATACCATAAATAGTACAAGTTAATATTGTTGTTGAGAACTAAAGCTTGCTGATAGTTCTCAGATCCTGGAAATTAGCAACTTTTTCTACTCACTGCCAAGAAGTTAAGGCAACACCTGGCTATGTGTCTATATCCTCTAAAGAACAAACAGAGTAAAATCAATCAAGTTTTATCCCTACCACCAGCATGTCATCATCATATAGAAAACCTTTTTTGAGTACCTACTGCGTGCAGGCCATTTAAGTTCTCTAGAAGTTAGTAGCTAGGTCAATTCTGGCCATTAAAGCCCAAGTGTCTCAAATCTTAATTCAAAACGCTGTAAGGGTAGGTTATACTTAGGCCTGGGCCCACATGTTCTTAATTCCCAGGAAAGAATACACATTACTTTTCAGGACTTCTGCACTAGCCAAAGCATTCTGATGTGAGGTTTGAGTTCCTTGGCACTGTCATGTGACTGGCTTTTGATGTGGTTTCTGTTCCAGTAAGTTAAACTCTGGCATCTCAGAGCTGGCGCAGCCTGCCATGCTAAAGATGAATTCTGAGCACAGACTAAGGCTGAATCTGCATGCCTGCGGGCAGACGGACCACAAACTGCCATGGGGTTAATTGGCCTGAGGCTGTTTCAGTGCGGCATGGCCCCGCTAGTCAGGGTTCCCGAGTTGCTGCTGCCTGTAGCTTGGCTGTCTCCAACAGTGCTCCCCGACATGTTTTTGGTGTTCTACCTCTTCAGTGGGAGAAAGAAAAAAAATAAAACAGAAAAAAAAGAGAAAACTTCCTTTGAACCCCTCCTGTTCCTGCTCGAGGCTACAGAAGCAAAGTCACAGAGATTCATGAAACATCTCACCACTAGGGGTGAGATCTTCCCTGTGTTGCCTGGAGTTTATTCGTTATGTAAGTAAATGAATAATCCATGCCTGAAACAAAAGCACAAGCATTGTGGTAAATAATACTAGTGCCCACCAGTATCTGTTTCTCCTGTCTTTTCAGGCACATAGCAGACTAGACTGCCCAGCCTTCTGTGGTTGGATGGGGCTGTGTAACTGGTTTAGGCTCAATGGGGTGTGAGCTGAAGGGACACCGATCACATCTGGGCTGAAGCATTGAAGTGTTGAAGAGCAGATGAGGCATCCAGTCCCTTATCTGCTGAGGAGACCACAGGAGTCCTGTGTTCCAGATGTTGCAGCTACAGCTAGTGGAGCCTCCATCATTCTGGATCCTTGTGTGAATGATGGAGAGAACTTCCCCAACTCACACACCCCTAGCCCTCAACTTGCCATGGACATATAACATATGCAAGAAATAAATCTTTTTTGTGTTCAACTTTGGGATCTAGGGATTAATTTGTTATCAGAGTGCAACCTGACGTGACTAATTCTAACCAATAAAGTTATCTCAGAAATATTAGTAATTTAGAAACTGGACTGCAGGTTACTGTGTAGGGATCTGTACTGGGGTTAGGCCAAGGTTGTTTATGGTGAAAGACAGAGGACAAAAGGAATGCTTTCAGGGAGGAGCAGCAGTCCAAATCACCAAGTTCGAGGGGCCTGGCATACTGCAGTCTACTCTGGGATGCTGGAGGCTGGGCAGAACTTCCAGGGGATACTTCCTCTAGAGGTGCTCATCCCAGAAACACTACACTCCAAAACCAGGTCAGCCAGGTGGAGCAGCCCAACCCTCCAGGAGAGAAAGCGTTCCAGTAGACTGTGCAACGTGGCCTCGCTGGCTCAGAGCTTGGAAGCTAGTAGCATGTCTAGGGGCCCCAGAAAGTGAACGATGCTTCATAGACCCCTTCAGCCGCACAGGTTGTTAGACCATGATGAGAATTTATTAACTGGTCTGTTTGGTTTTCTTTCCATAGAGCCTGAGTGCCAATTTTCCAAAAGGGAAGTAAGACGTACTGCACAGACCCCATCTAAGGCTCTTCAAACTGCACCATAAACGATAAACTAACAACCCAGCATGAGGGGAGTCAATGCTGCACTTTGCATTGCTAAACCTGAAATGACCCAGCTACCCTCATGAACGTTACAGTAAATTGGACAGAGAAGAACCCGGAAAGGGAATGAGGAGAAGCTCTTCCCCTTACCATCACTGATGACATGGTTCATCGTAACTGAAAGTCAGTATTACCATCTATCTTTTGTTTGACCAGCCTGAACTGCAGTGGTGTTCAATGAACAGCAGCAGAACGATGCACATGACCAAATTCATCATGGCTCAAAACTTCTGTCTTGTTAGACCTGGAAGAAAGAAGAAAGGGTGATAGGTTCCTTTGCTCATGACTCCCTGGGCTGGAATTGCAGCAGACTTTATACTTCTGTGTAAAATTGTCTTTGCAGAAATCTACTTCTCTGAATCGATTGGGAAAGGAGAGCCAGGAGTCTGACAACATTGACATGAATGCACTTTCTGGGACCAAATGGGGTTTTGCTACTTTTGCTGCTTAACAGAATTTTTATGCTAAAGTCTCTCAGGGTTTTTAATTTTTACAAGGTAATTATTTTCAAAGTCAAAAAGGTGTAGTTTCACCTACTGAAAACCTCCTGCTGCAAGAGAAATGGGATCTCGTTGCAAATTACTTCAATCACTCCACTCCCTCTGTCTGTATTCACTCTACCGGGCAGGCTAGCTGGAAGATTGAGAACCACAGTGTGGTTCCCAGGTACCCTGCTGTAAAATAATTACATCAGATTTAATGTGGTGAATCCATTTAAACAGAGATAAGTTCCATATGCAAATACAGTTTTACTTTGAATGCAATGCACTTGAAAAGAAAATGCCAATGTGTTTAGAATAAAAAGCAGGCTTATAGCCCCACCCTGATTAAATAAAATATTGAGAGACCATGAATACTGTCAGTTGAAAAGTAATAGCAAAAATCTATCTGGTGGTTCCCCACCTTTTACATCCATCATCAACAGCACTACAAGGGTATTTTAATTATGATTTCCAAGTCACACCTTGATACTCTGTGAAGTGAAAGAAAAAGCCCCACATTCTGAAATATACCATAGTTGCATTTCATTTTTCAGTTGCTCCAAGAGGGCTTCATTCCCAAAGGCTGCTGATATAGGATTCCTGGGAGCCAAGGTGGCAGGTGAAGCCCTTTGCTCAGAGCCCCAAGGTCTGAGCAGAACTGGAGCCAGTCCCCTCTTCTATGATTGCCACAGCCCAGGAGGAATGGGGCCAAGGACAGGTCTTGATTTATGAAGCTGTGCAGGCTGGTGGGTGGAAAACATACTTCTGACTTCAGCTTGGTCTTGTAACTGGGGTGTAGCACAATGGCTAAACCAAATGGTTGTTTGTAGGGAAAATCATGAAGCTGGTGTCCTTTTGCCAAGCAACAATTAGAATTTCCAATACCTAAGTTGAGCTTATAAATGAATGTGATCTCCAAACAATCAGAACTGCAAAAATCAGCCATGGAAGGACGGGAGAGGGCACTGAGATGCAAGAGGTGTCTTTCTAATATCCCGGATGAAAGTGATGCCAACTTAAATCCTTGCTTCCTCCAGGTCCAAGCCCATTACAGAAGGAAGTTCTGTAAAGGAACACAACGAGACTAAGGAAACAGACTCTTATGAGCTCACATAATGGAAGGCTCATCTTTGCTGCCTAAAGTAGCACACCTGATTGAAGGGCGCCGTGAACTCTGCTCCCATCTTGCCAATCAGGAAGCTGAGATTGGCATGCAGAGTCGGAACAAGAGCCCTGAGTTCCACAAGTAGTCTGAGGTCAAGTCAGAATCTGTTTCTGTCCTGCCATTCCTAGCTTTGTTTTTATACGAGTCATGCATACTAACAGTTCAGCATTGCTGGACCAGGAAAGCCGGGGCAGGCTGTTCAAGGTGGACATTCATTAGAAATGAGGAGGGCTGGGGCTGTTCCTAAAAGGATTATTAGAGCTGGAAATTCAGTTAAACCATTGATCCGGCTACTCTACCCTCCCCCCTCCCCCCACCCCCCACACAAAAAAGCCTAACCGACTCTGAGGTTGCCCTACCAAAATAAATAGTGAATGTATAAAGCTCAATAGTGATTCTCTTTAGAGCTACTGCCACCCATGTCCAAAGCGAAGGCCAATATAAAGTCACCCAGGTCTTCTCTTCAGAGGACTACTGAACATCCTCTGAAGCAATTAAATCATGGAACCTGTGCAAATGAGATTTTGATGGAATAACTGAGTATTCATTCTAACCATCACACATAAATGCAGTATGGTTCATTAATGTCCTATGGATGATAGCTACTGATTAATACCTTTCTTTTGTAAAACATTTATAGCTTATAAAATAGCTTCACATGAATCACCTCTTATTTTCAGAACCCCGTGATTCTGCATTATTATTGACATTCAGTGGATAAGGAAACTGGGACTTCTTGGAGGTCAAGAGCCTTGCCTTGAGTAACAGAACTAATTGGTATTGGATGTAGGATGAGAATAGAGACTTTCAGTCCAATATATTTTCTAATCCACCCCGCTGTCTCTATAAAAAAAACCCTCACAAACACCTTTTTTCTTTCTTGAAATCTTTGACATTTATATTGTTTTAGCACTTATTATTTGATTTGATAGAAATAAAAAATAGCTAACATTTATTGTCATTACTAAATTGAGTCATTGTGTTAAGTGTCAGATGTTTAACACAAACTTTCTCATTTATGAGTTGGTATTATTCTGCCTATAGATGAGGAAACTGGGCACAAAGAGGTGTTTGTAATTTGCGCAACCACACAGCTAGTAAGTAGTGGAACAGAGATTTGAAAACAGTCAGCATGACTCCAGAGCCTTAACTGCAGTATCATCCTCACATCCTCACATGCAGCCTCCCATCCTCACATCCTTCTGGTGAGATAGAGAGGCGTGTGACTTCTTTAATTGACAATTGAAGAACCCTAAGTTTAGTTGCTAGTAGACAGAACCATCCACATTGCCAAGATGTTTGGCACCTTTGGGATCTATGTTGATTGTTTCAGCTGGAAAGCTAAGCTGGAACCAATAGAAATAACCAATAACTAATAGAAAGAATCCAAATAACCAGTAGAAACCAATCACTCTGCTTTTAGACTGGTTCTTCCCCTGCTCCTCTTCCCCTCAGGACAGCTCTCCTTTCCTGTTAGCTAGCTTTTTCTTCCCAGTGGCATCACTATTACTCCTATTCTGGATACTCAAAATCATTAAGTTCCTTCTCCCTCATTTCCATATTCAGTCAATTATCAGGAATTCCTATTTCTTTGTTGTGTATGTCTCTAGAACCTGTTTTTCCTCTTCTCTCCTACTGCCCCTACCACAGCCCAGTTCAAATAACTAGACAATAGCCTCTCTAGCTTCAGATACTTCCCTATATTAGTATAGTCACTCTTGTTTCGAGTCATCCAAAAAGCACAGCTGTCCTCATCACATTTTATGCTTGAACCTACAAATAGCACCCTCTTGTCTACCATAAGCTCTGTTTTTTTTTTAATTTTTTATTTATTTATTTTTAAATATATTTTATTGATTTTTTACAGAGAGGAAGTAAGAGGGATAGAGAGTTAGAAACATCGACCAGCTGCCTCCTGCACACTCCTCACTGGGGATGTGCCTGCAACCAAGGTACATGCCCTTGACCAGAATCGAACCTGGGACACTTGAGTCCGCAAGCTAACGCTCTATCCACTGAGTCAAACCGGTTAGGGCAACAAGCCCTGTTTTTCAGATCTTTCATTGTCTATACTACTTTTTCTACCGATTTGTTCTCCCTCCCTTCTCCTCTTGTTAAGTGGGTCTCTTCTCAGTTCCCAACACATGCTCATCTTCACATCTCTGTGCCTTCCTTGTTATTCTCTCGCTTATGTTCTCTCTTCTCTCATGCTTATTCCAATCTAGTCCTCCTCACAGCCTCCTATGAAATCTTCTCAGACTAGTTTTTCTTCTTGGATTCCTACTGTTCCTACAGAAGATGCCACAGAATTTTGTTTAATTTTGTTTTCTAATTGTCTCACTATTGATTTTAAGTCCTCCACTAGACTGTAAGTTCCCTAGGTCAAGGACCCTCTCAGATGTTTTTCATGATCCTCACTGGTAATGAGAGTACTGGCTGAACTCAGAGATGGAACCTATCTGGTTGACGGATTTCACTTGGTGGAGATAATTGGCATCAACCCAGAAAGCAAACTAGCATAGGTTGATTTAGCAGTTCCACTGAACAACTCAGTGGCCTGGCTCTGGGACAAGCATGTCTAACTCAAAGGCTAACATGGGCCAAATAAACAATGTTTAAGTTTATGTGGGCCGCAAAAAAACAAAAGTTTCAACTTTCATAGAAATGTAGGTTTATTTTGATGGAGACATGCTGAATACAAAGGGCTGAAATAAGTGAGTAATCATTAACATAAAATAATAGAACATTTTAATTAAAATTAATTTTTTCTTGAACATTAACTTACCAGACACTGAATAACTGCACAAATTAATAAGTGTAATGCAAATTAACCTATTTTTCTTGTTCTCCAAAAGCAAAATATTTCTTGTTGTGCACACCAAATAAGTCAGTACAAGACTAATGACATGGCATCAGCTGCTAAAATATTTGCTGCTAGTATTAGTGGAAAGAAATAGTGTGACTGCATGTAAGGCACATAAGAGAAATGAATGCAACATGATTATAGTAATCAGTCATTAGTGAACATTATAGTTTGTTATTAATAACTAGGGGCCCGGTGCACAAAAATTTGTGCGCTTGGGGGGGGGGAGCCTCAGCCTGGCCTGTGCCCTCTTGCAGTCTGGGATCTCTCAGGGGATGTCACCTGCTGGCATGCCTGGCCAGCCTGGGTGAGGGGCTGATGGCTGTTTGCAGGCTGGCCAAGCCCCCCCAGTGGGAACCCTCACCCCATGGGGATGTGGCCAGCCTGGGTGAGGGGCTGAGGGCCATTTTCAGGCTGCCCACAGCTCCCATTGACCCAACGTCCCAGCGAGGTTGGCTGGAATCAGGTTTCTAGGGTTTACTTATCTTCTATAATTGAAACATTGTTGCCTTGAGTGGAGGCTTAGGCAGGCAATGAAGCCTCTTGTTTGCTTTAGCTCCATGGCTTCTATAATTGAAAGATTATTGCCTGGAGCAGAGGCCCAGCCAGCCTAGGCAGGCAGTTGCAACGGAAGCCTCCTGTTTGCTCTAGCTCTGTGGCTGCCGACCTCCATCTTGGCTGGGTTAATTTGCATACAGCCACTCTGATTGGCTGGTGGGTATGGCTTGGCTGGTGGGCATGGCTTAGGTGTCTCAGAGTGATGTTAATTTGCATATTACTCTTTTATTAGATTAGATTATGTATAACAGTATATTGTAAAAATTAAGTTATGAAATTTTTATTAAAACATTACATACTGTTATATTGGCTGGGCCACAAAAATATTCATTGTGGGCCTCATGTGGCCCGAGGGCCCAGAGTTTGACATGTTTGCACTAGGTTCATGTCTCCAATACTTGATACCAACATACATTCATTTGAAGGTCAGGAGATTACAAGAAGGCCACCTCCTTGGGCAGCTGAGGAACCATCTTCTCTGAGTCCTTTGCCAGGTCACAGTAGCTGTTCTCTAAAGATGCATGGTAAGGGAAGAGTGAGAGTTAAGGTAGAGTGAGTTATCCAACTGAAAGACCACAGCAAGCAGAATCTGATTTATAATCTCCAAAGCAATATTTACAGAGTGGGAAGTAGCTCAAGGCAGATGTTTAAAATAATTCATGAAACAGTTTTTACCAGAGAGAACTTGTTGGACGCTGGTAAGCATTGTTCAGAATCAGCCTGTTAAATTGCCATTCATCAGCATTAAAGTTGCCCCAGGCAAAGTTCTGAGACTAGTACTTTGGAACCAGAATGTTGATAATAATAAAGTTAATAAATATGTACACATTTGGAAAGTTTGTCATACTTTCCAAACTGCATTCTCAAGTACCATTTTAGGATTCAATTCTTTTGAGTTGGAAAGAGTGCTGAAGGTTATCTGGTTGAAATGCTTCTTTGGTATTTCATTGATTGACCTATCCCTTTACCTTCCCATTACTAGTATGTCTACCTTTTAGATTTCTATAGCATGAATGCAAAAAAAAAAAATTAACATTTAAGATCTCACAAACAAAAATGGGTATTGTAGGACTAACAGTTGCAAAATTAGATTTTGTTGAGATAGAAGTAGGACTTTCTACATTTTGTTAGCTTCCATTCAGCATAACAAGAACCAAGCCTGTAGGTAGGTCTCAGATCATAAAACTGTTTCCATGCAGTGCAAGTACTGGTTCTATCTGTGATGACCAGGCCATGAGGCTAAGTGCTTCAGGATTAGCTGAGAATGATGAATTGTAAAGGCAGGAAGCCTGTTCATTTCTCTAAAGGACCATGAGAAGAAGGGAGGCAGATGCTGGAGACACACATTGATCTTGATTTTCTGTCTCTGGGCTATCCAGAGGGGAAGGTTTGTTACATAAATTAAAATCAACACAAGGCCTTTCCTCCATTGAAGACTGCATGGAGACAGGCTCCCCACAATGATCTGGGAGTGGCCACATCAGAATAAACTCAGCAGCACAGCGTGGTTAGGAAGGGTTAGGGTTTAACTTTCCCAAGCTACCCTCAGTTCCTATGTGGAGGGGAGGGAACACAAAATATCCTGCTTGCCCTGGCGGACACAGAAGTTACTTGGAGTCTGGCTAGAAGATATTCCAGAGAGGGATGACCATGGTGGGCAAAATGGCCGTGTGGCCAAGGCTAAAAATTGAACTGCTTGTGCCCTGGCCTCACAACCGGACCCAGGGGCCAATAGCACCAACGGAATTCCAAGAGGGGCTAAATTAGGAAAAAAGAAAGCTGGGCTCTGACTCAGCCAAGAGAGAAAATGAACCACAAGCTACCCAACCCATACTTCAGCAGCAAACACTACTCAAAGCCAGGGAATGGGACAAGCTACGCCAGTGGCCACCAGTTCTGGGAGCAGCCCAGACACCCTACAGCAGACCCAGTAAGGATCCAGGTCTGTTCCCTCTACCCATGAGAATACAGTAAGCCTCCCTCAGGCACCTAGACCCCCTGGTGAGAGAGAGAAGGGGAGAGACATCTGAAACTCTGGGCATTTTTCCAAAAAGGAAAAAGAAAGAAAGACTGAGTTATCCAAAGAACAAAGAATGCTGTTCCAGAGCATG
The DNA here is from genome assembly GCA_004026665.1 of Murina feae. Classification (NCBI taxonomy): domain Eukaryota; kingdom Metazoa; phylum Chordata; class Mammalia; order Chiroptera; family Vespertilionidae; genus Murina; species Murina feae. The sequence continues at coordinate 78,059 of PVJC01000932.1, read as the reverse complement.
GGATTGGACTGAGATTAGAGGGTTGCAGTAAATTCACTTTCCCACATCCCAGTGGGATGAGGCTCATTGAAAAAAATCAGAGCATTTCTACAAGTCCTCTGTACTCAGAGTACGGTGAGTGCTTTGTGATCCTGCTCCCTAGCCTGACCTTCTCCTGTTTGTGCAGAAGAAAAGCTCATGTGGACCATGGGGCCAGGTGAGGTAGATGTTACATATGCAGAAACCAAGGTCCAGCAGTGAAATATCTGATCCATGGTCAACTGGGTGGCAACACCACAACAGGAGCTAGTCCTCCTAATCCCGACACCTGCAGGGCTGTGAGCCTCTCCAGCGACCCTGCAGGAAATGCTGCAGTTCCAGGGAACAATGGCAAAAGGTGTTTATACTCCAAAGCACACGTTCAGTTGCCTGTGCTCGGGCCTCCATCCTATCCTCTAGTCTCCTTTCAGGAGACTCCTATGGCTGAAGATGTTCCTTGGATAAACTTACACCTGTGGGAAGTGAGGGGGTGTTGTGATTCTACGTGCCTTTCATTATGCCAAATGCTTGAAATGACACGAAGCTGATAGAACAGTGCTTGAACCAAGTGCTTCTTTCTCTGAAGTATCACCTAAATTAAAAACTTTATTGGCGGCAGTTTTTATCCATCTGCAAAAACACAGAGAAAGAGGTTGGCAAAGGACTTCAGGCTGTTCCCCCCAGAGTGTTACCTACCTGACTTTAACCAGATGCTGTGTATCAGCCTGTCTCTCTCCTCCATGCTCAGCGTGTAGAAGACAGAAGAAATACAAGGAATGTTTGTTATGTTATGGACTCTCTCCCCCTCTCTTTCTCTTTCTTTCCTTCTCCCCCCCCCCGCCCCCCTTTTAATTCCAGGACCGGATATACAAGTTCCAGAAGAGGAATATACATCCCCAGAGTCTGAAATCAAATCTGGAATTCATATCCTCTGTAAATGTACTTTATTAAAAGCAGGAATCAAGAAAGGTTTTGGAATTATTATATTGGAGAGGTTGATTGTGTAGAATGGACTTAGAATTAGGGATAATTTTAGACATGTTTTTCAGGCAGCCAACTCCAAGGACGAATGGGAAACTGGGCACTTTGGCTCCAGTCCCATCCCAAAGGCTTTAAAACCAGCCCTCAGCCTGCATTATGAAGTCGAAGTCGGCAAGGGAAGCAGGAGACTGCAATAAAACACATCCATCTATGATTGTTGCAATCACTGTAGGAACACATAGTAGGCACCCAGCTGTCATTCTGGGTTTAATCTTTGTAAAATCCATTTGCTGACACTGAATGATATTTAGTGCAACCCCAGACCATCGCCAGGGGTGGAAGGCATGCGAGGTTGCGTGTATGCTGAGTGTGTGTGTCTGTGCTTGCTTCTGTGTGAAACAGCTAAAAGTACTGGTTGAAGTCCAGAATTGGAACCAGCGGAAGCCATAAGGGGAAGAAGCAAGGCAAGTCACAGGAACTGCCCTGGAACACGCCTGCAGTTTGTACTACTGGCTGTTCTCAGGGTTGGAAACAAGGAACTTGTCCATTGTTCTCATAAGGCCCAGACAGTGTTATACCTGTAAACTGTCTCCTAACAATGTTTCCCCCTCCGTTTGGCACCCTTCTGAATCCCATTGCAGCTCACGGTATTTCTAGTTTGAAAACGATCATTTCACAGGGATCAACCAACTCAACAGTGGGAGCAAAGTGATTATAGGACTCACACTCCTGTAATAAAAGAAGAGCTGCACCCTTTAACTGGTCAAAGAGAAGAGTGTTACAGAAGACCAAAGAAATACCAAGCACGCTTCCTAGAGAAAGGGAGGAACCCTGTTTATTAACACTAGTGGACTCCGGGAATAATTTCCAAATCAGAGTGAAGAAAGATGCAGAGAGCCTGTGTATATATATCCCGCTGGGGTCTTTGTCTTGCAGATATCCTCCCCTACCCCTTTCATGGTCCTGCAAGAAGGCCCCCAGGTGTCAGGCCACATCTGATGATCTGTCCTGGCACCAGCATAACAACCCTCCCCCCCCCCCCCCCCCCCCCCCCCCCCCCCCCCCCCCCCCCCCCCCCCCCCCCCCCCCCCCGCCCCATCCAAGGCAGTGCATTGTTCACAGTTCCACGGCCTCTGCATTTAGATAACAAGTTCTCCAAGACCAGTTTCCTCCTCAAGGGGAGCCCCTGGTGACCCAGAAGAAGCCCCTAGACTCTGCAAGGTCCTCTGCTCTCTGTGTTCCAGAGCTAGTGAAAGGAGGACAATTGCCCTGTGTGATAGCAGACTCAGGAGAAGGTTGGAATGCTGAATGCGATGCTTCTGGTGAAGCCACAAGTTGGCTTTCTGCTGCTATCTCATTCAGGCTCCATCCCCGTGCCCCCCACTCTTCATTCACATTCAGTGCCTCTCTTATTGCTTTATTGGAAAAGTTCCCTTTTCAGAACATGGGGGAAGGTACTGTGAACATTAGGATAGCTCAGGTCCTTGACTTTTCACGTCAGCTGCCTTTCTGAAACTTCTGTTATTGTCTTAGTCACAGCAGCCACAAAGGAGACTTTGAAATTCCCCTGATAGTGACTCCTGGAGAAACAGCAGCTGGATTCCCCCACCCCCTTCTTTCTTTCTCCCTGCAGGGTTCTGGCCTCCGGAGAGGAGCGTGGGCCTGGAGTCTCTCCCCCTAGGGTTTTTTGCAGGAAGGGTGGCTGCTCAGATTCCAAGCTTCCTGCCTGGACAAGTGACGACTCTAACACCCCCTCAGGGAGGTGGTTTGTAATGTTTGTTCTGTAAACTCTGAAGTAACTGTGTTCTGTTCCACCAGAGGAGGTCATGTGGCTTAGAAAGAAAGATGTGTTTTCCTGTGGGTAGTTAGGGACACTGAGACATGGCCAGGCAGCCACGCTGATAGAACCGCCTCTCTGAGCGAATGACATTCATTATCAAGTGCAGATTAACGTGCTACAAACAGCCCTGGGCACTAGGCTTGTGACACTTAGATATCTGTCTTCAGAAACTTTACTCTAGAAATGGCTCCTTTCGGAAGGTACAGATCAGTGAGCTGATACATGGTTCACTGATCGACTTCCCACAATGCTCAGTGTCCCAGGGTCCTTGTTCTTCCCCTCATTCACTGATGGCTGTATTTTTCATTACAACCTTAGCTGTGGTTCTGAGTCCACATTCCCCCCCTATCCATCCATCCAGCTCAGGTCATCCTGTTTGTCTCTAAAAGCCAAAAACTTTTCCAAAATGCACTGACGCAGCAGGTTCTGAGTGACTAGAAGAAGCATGGGTGGCTCTTGCTGGGACGTGAGGAGGGCGCTGGCCCAGAACTTCGTGGGTCTCAGGCTTGGCTTCGCGGAGTGGTTTCCCCTGTGGCCTTGCCTGCTGCCATGCCACAGATGAAAACAGCCAACCACTCTCTGCTCAGATGTCTTTATCTTCTTGGTTTTCTTAAACTGAGGCATAATTTACATATCGCAACATTCTAATCACAGACCTCAATGCATTTTGACAAATCAATGTATGAAAATATTCCTCATGTAACCTCCACCCAAATCAAGACTCCACGAGATCTCCTCCTGCCCATCATGTTCTTGGACTTTTAAAGCCACCCTGGGAATGTCTTACGAAGTTACTGAGCTCTCTTCTCACTCAGAGCTGCTTGTCCTGGCTGTCACTCTGGCTGGCCACCAACCCAGCTGCAGTCCTTCCCTCCCCTCAGCCACTCCTTCCACGGCCGGATGAGGGAGCTTGGGCAGACTCCTCTCATTCTTTTTAAAAGTTATTAGCTTGAAGCTCAGAGAGGTCAAGTGATTTGCTCTTGGTGAGTAAGGAATGGTGCGATGGCCAGACCCAACCCCTCCAGGTTTCCTCTTGGCTCCCTAGCTTTCAGGAGAGCACAAAGCTATGCCCTAATAGAGTGGGAACTGGTCAGGATGCAGAAGACACCTGGAGCCCACCTCTGCCTGGGTCAGACAGTGCCCTGGCTCTGAATTCCAGGCTGCTTCTCACCTGGGGGGCGGGGGGGACCCCTGCTTGCGATATGTGTTCTCTCCTCACACCCACACCCTTCCCGTTTGCCCACCCAATGTAAGTGAGTAGTGCACTAGTGGACCTGGTTGAGAGTCATCCACAGAGTGAGTTGTACACACCCATTCTCAAGCCTGGGGCAGGGCCAGGAGTGTGCATTTTTATCAGGCTTTCTCCTCTCCTTTCCCCCAGTTACCCCAGGGGATCTGTGAGACCCATTGCACTTAGATAAACGCTGTGTAGGAGGAGCTCTCCCTATCTCCTCCACTAAGGAAGTAACATTCAATAGTTTCCACTCTTATCATACCTGACCCCTCCCTTCCTGGAAGATTTCCCTTTCCTGAACTTCTTCCGCCTTTATCTTTGCTATCTGCCTAGCCCCTAGATGATTGGGTTCCTTTGATCATCATTCTGTTATTCAATTTGTTCATCTAATCTCTAGTCCTTTCCCGGATTGTCCCTTAACCTCTAGATAGCCTCAATGTTTGTGGTGACTAACATAATCCACACACACCAAATACGTGTGCAAACACACCCTCTGCAGACATCCCTTCCATAGGTCCACTGAGTAAAGTCCAAACTTCTTAAAGCTGCACTTAAGACTCCCCAGTATCTACTGCTCACTTTCTAGTTTCATCCTTTGTCCTCTTCCCTGCAGCATACCCTTTCCTTCCACTACTCTTCCTCAGCTCTTTTCATACCCCCTCTGCCTGTGGAAATCCTCTCATTGGGCTCATCTGCTGAACACCTACTCATCTTTCAGGACACAGGTTAAAGGTCCATCCTCCAAGAAACATCCCAGCATCCAAATGCCCCCTGCAAATAGCTTTTCCCTTTTCCCTAGGCTGCCTCTCTCCCTCCCCAAACCAAGAGCCTTGTTTCCTTAGAAACTGCATGGGGTGGGAACTGGGGGTGGGCCATAATCCAACATTTTCTGTGGTTACTTATTTATTTTAGTTTTTAAATTATTTTATTTTAAATATTTTTATTGATTTCAGAGAGGAAGAGAGAGAGATAGAAACATCAATGATGAGAGAGATCATTGATTGGCTGCCTCCTGCATGCCCCACACTGGGGATCAAGCCCAAAACCTGGGCATGTGCCCTTGACCAGAATCGAACCCGGGCCCCTTCAGTCCGCAGGCCGATGCTCTATCCACTGAGCCAAACTGGCTAGGGCAGTGGTTATTTTTATATGGTAGTCATGTACTAAAATAATCTACCTAAAGATGTTTATTGAGCATTTCCTATGTGCCAGGTACTGTTTTAAGTGCTTTTCCCCCCTTTTGGATTTATTTGTATAAGATGTGCTTTTCTCTAATGGTGGTTACTTATGTGACCTCATGTCTGTATAGTATGAGGTCTGACTTCTCATTGTAGATTTGTAAGGGTCAATAAAGGCAATTGTCTCCAGTTGATCTGTGGGTTCCACTTCTATGGCAGGCAAGCTGTAAGCTGGATGTCTCAGGTTCATTCATCGGAGTGGGTTGCTGTTTTTCTTCTGTTCTTTCCTTGTAGGCTTTAAAAATGCAAATGGAATAATTGGAAGAGTGATTTTGTTTTTTATCTCCATCCCAGTATATCTCAAAATTTTAATATAAGTCAAAGGGGGAAAATGGTTCAAAATATACAGAAGATTTAATACACAGAAATTTAGTTTAAAAGGACCCTCTCCATGCCCTAACTGGTTTGACTCAGTGGATAGAGCATTGGCCTGATGACTGAAGGGGCCCGGGGTTCAATTCCAGTCAAGGGCACATGCCTGGGTGTGGGTTTGATTCCAGTAGGGGGTGTGTAGGAAGCAGCTGATCAATGATTCTCTCTCATCATTGATGTTTCTATCACTCTGTCTCTCCCTCTCCCTTCCTCTCTGAAATTAATAAAAATATCTTATACAATAAAAAGCTAATATACAAATCGACCGAATGGCAGACTGATCACCAGGGTGCAGATGCTCAATGCAGGAGCTGTCCCCTGGTGGTCAGTGCACTCCCACAGGGGGAGCGCTGCTCAGCCAGAGCCAGGCTTAAGGCTGGTGAGCACAGTGGTGGTGGCAGGAGCCTCTCCTGCCTCTAGTCCCATGGGGAGTTGGCAGTGAGACATCCCCCAAGGGCTCCTGGACTGTGAAAGGGTGTAGGCAGGGCTGAAGGAACCCCCGAGTGCACGAATTTTGTGCACCAGGCCTCTAGTATTAAAATCCTATATAATAAAAGGCTAATATGCAAATCAACCAAATGGCAGAATGACCGGTTGCTATGATGCGCACTGACCACCAAGGGGCAGATGCTCAACGTAGAAACTGCCCTCTGTGGCAGCGCTAAGGATGTCCAACTGACCACTTAGGTCCACTCCTCAGGGAATGGGGCCTAAGCCATCAGTCGGACATTCCCCAAGGGCTCCCGGGGAGAGAATGCAGGCTCGGTTGAGGGACCCCCACAAGTATACGAATTTTGTGCACTGGGCCTCTAGTAATAAAGTAAAAGGAACCTCCCCAGACTGTTCCTTTCCAGACATTTAAAATGCCACAAGGAAGAGTGCCCTTTCTCTATGGAGTTTTTACACTCTCCGGATTTATGACTCAGGATAGAGTTGAGGTGTCTCAGTGCAGAAAGGAGAGACCAGCAACTGAACCCTCCAGACTTCGAGTGATCACTGGAATGAGCTAGCATTTCCCAGGAGACAGTCAGTTTAAAGCCACCAAAATGTACTTCTCAATTCATTAATCTCTTAGTTAGGGTGGGAGTGGAGACAGGGAAATCTGCTCAAGATAAGCATGAAGTACAATATGATTTCGCCTTCTTATAAAGAGCCATCATTCACATAAATTGCGTCTTTCAACCTTTCAAAGGATTAAATGCTACAAGACAGCATCTGGTTCAAACAGCAGCAAATCAAAGGGCGTAACAATACACCGCACGGTGAATAACAGACGGGCTCCTGTATCCATAGGCCAACAGCGGAGGGAAAAAGAAACCTGGAGAGGCACAGTAAGAAAGGGTACACCTGTAGATGTGTCAGGGAAGATAGTGCTAACTGTGGGATAATAACGCCATTCTTCTAAGGTGACCCAAAGCGGCAGGCAGTCGCCCTCCTTCAGGGGGTAGAACACAGTTTTCCTTGACCCAGGGACCAGAGAAGAGAATGGGGGTAGAGACTCTCCCTTCTGAAAGCCACCAGCTGGGGTCATTAATTAACGTTCAGACGGGAATTGGCTTCATAAAGGGTTTCTTAGGAGAGCAGAGGAAGAGGCTATTTGTCCAGAATTAGACAAAAGTAGTTTGCCTTCTTTGTTTCAGCTGCCCCTTTCTTATCCTCACCCACTTCAGTCTTCTCCTCCCTCTTTATCTCCATCTCAGGCTCTTATTACTCTCCTGACCTCTGTCCTCTGACCCTTCCAAGGAAGGATCAGATGCATGCCATTCACACCTCCGTGTAAAGTTAATCCTCTGGAAGCTCCCAGGTATTCTGTTTTAGCCATAACCTCAAATGAAAGGCTCTCCTTTCACTTGAGGTTATGTTAAAGGAATTTCAGGTTGGCGATGAGGTGTGTTTGGGAGGGAGGGCAGTAAGAATCAAATTCTGAAGGTTTTGAGTGGGCCTGCCTTGAACCTCTCAGGCCACCCTTTCCTGGAACTCTGCCTGACTCCCATTGGGAATATTACTATTTAGGGATAGAGTACCCAGAACTATCCTATGGGCTTTATTTGTATATTAATCTCCTTTAAAGTTAGTTTTAATTTTTATCAATGTCACACATGCACCTTTTTTTCAGTGGTTGTCAAATGTGGCTGAAATTTAGCCTCATCTGGGGAAATGTTTTAAAATTCTGAAGTCTAAACTCACTCCAGCCTGGCTAAGTAAAAACTTGTGGGAGGTATGGCCCAGGTCCTGGGGTGTCTGAAGAGCCCCAGGTGACACAGGAGGAAGGTAAGCCAATGATCTGAGGGAGATAATTCTACAAGACATATTTAAACCAGAGCAGACAAACCAAATAGCAATATCCCAGCTCGACTCCTCTTGTTTCTCATTTCCCAGAAACAGTAAATTCAACTATTTGAATTGATTCTTTTGGTATTTATCCTCTTATTTCTAAATTGCATGGTTACATAATTGATTTCAGAGAGGAAGGGAGAGCGCGAGAGAGATAGAAACATCAATGATGACAGAGAGAATCATTGATCCGCTGCCTCCTGCACGCCCCACACTGGGATGGAGCCACAACCCAGGCATGTGCCCTGACCAGGAATTGAACCATGACCTCCTGGTTCATAGGTAGATGCTCAACCACTAAGCCACATTGCTACTTAGTGATATATATATATATATTTTTTTGCTTTAATCATTTATTGATTTCCCATCATGGAAAATGAGATTTAACTCTTTTACATCACCACCCATACCTCCAAAACTCACACTTCCCAGTCCCCAAATCATCGAAACACTGTTATAGTTGGGTTACATCGATATTCCTATTTGACTGTCTTCTCTTTTTTGCTTAGTTTTCTCTGCACTTAGCACTAATTCAATCCCAAACTCTTTCCAAGTTGTTCTCCTCACAATCAGTTGACCTCTCTTGAGGAAATCACTCTCGCTGCCTTGGGACCTGCAATCTGGGCTGACCCCTTGTCAGGCTGCTGCAAGGTGAACCCCTCACCTCAGCCTGAAGAGTCCCACCTTTCTTGTGTCAGGTCCCTCGTCTTGGTTTTTGGTTTTCTCCTTGGTTTTTTAGGGAGTCCATCCTCCAGCAGTCTCTGGGGAAAGAGTACATGGGAGTAAAGTTTTTGAGACCTTGACTGTCTGAAAATTCATTGGTCTCTCCTTGAGTTTGGCTGGAGGCAGAATTTTCCCTCAGAATTTTGAAGGTATTCCTTTATTGTCTTCTTTCTGGGTTGCTATGGAGAAACCCAATGTCATTTTGATGTCTTGACAATTTACATAAAACTTTTTCTTCTCTTTCTCTGAAAGCTTGTTGATTCCAATGTTCTGCAATTTCATGATGATGTACTTGGTATAGTTACTCAGTGAGCCCTTTCAATCAGGAAATGCAAGTCCTAGAGTGAGAAATGGAATTATTTCATTAATAGTTGCCTCTTTCCACGTACTCTATTCTCAAAATAAATTTTTGTTATAGTTCCCATGCTGTATATTACATGTTAAGTTCTTTTTCTTTTTGTTCTACTTTTGGAGGGATTTCTTCAGCTCTATCTTCCAACTCTCCTATTAGATTTTTCATCTCTCCTAGCTTACTTTAAATTTCTAAGGACTCCTCTTTTCAAAACACCCCTTGTGTAAAACATTCTGTTGTCTCAAGAGTACAATATCTTATCTTGAGGACTTTGTAAATCACACAGTGGGGAGGGCAATGTATGGCTCTGCTGTCTATTTGTAAAGCCATCTCTGGGACTCACACTGTTACACACCTGGGTAAAGTGAATAGAGGATTATCTCCAAGAGACAGAGGAGAGATTTTACCAGCGTAACATATGGACAAAAAATAATACACAAACCTGGAAAGACACTGTCTCTTTCTAACTACACAGGAAGCCTCTCATGCATTACTGAGTGACCTTGGGGTCAGAGAATAACAAGTTTTTTATGGCTTTAGAATAATACAGAAACATTTGTTTTAATTTGTTAAAGATGAAAACTATGTAGTGAACTATATATATAGGTCAATAATAATCCCTTTCCTCTATATGCAACTTCTCATTTTGCCAAGAGTGGTTCATGAACATTGTCCCATTTGGGGACATTGATGGAGTCGATCAACAGGAAAATTCTTTCATTTAACAAAGGAGGCAGGTGCTCTTTCCTCCTTTGCCAAGACATGCTGCCTTGCCAAGACAAGTTGTAACCATGTAGTCACAACTTGCCATGTACATCAGTATAGTGAAATGGGAAAAATACTGGAATGGGAATCAAAAAATACTGGAATGGGAATCAAAAAATACTGGAATGGGAATCAAAATTTTGACACTAATTAGTTAAGAGAACTTGGCCAACTTAGATCCAGTTCACTAATATTTTTTAGGTGTACTAGGTATTGTGCTAGGTGCTGGAGGTACCAAGCTGGATAAACACAGTGCCTGTCTTTAAATTGCTTACAATTTGGCTGAAAAGACACATATAAAGCCCCCTCCAAAACCCAGCAGTTTTCTGTAATCATTTATGAGAATAATATAGCATATGAGCATATGCCCTGAAAGACCTTAGAGGGCATAATTAATTCCATATGGAGAGGAAAGGCAGTGAAATTTTCAGAGAGAAGGTGGAAAACTATCCTTATTGTTTTTAAGTACAACAGTAACATTTTGTTTCAAGAAAATTCAAACAAAATATGATGCATAGAAGGTAAAAAATCACCATAACCCCCTTCCCACTAAGAGATGAGTGATGCTAATTTGTTGTGTATTAGAAGATACATTTGATGCATGTTCTAAAGGACCAGGTGTGAAAAGTAACAGAGGTTGGATAGAAAATCCAAGGCCAAGGAAATATGCAAAAGGGAGACAGAAAGGGGCATGGCAAATTTGGGTCATGAGCTGTAGTAAATTGGGAGGAATGGAGTGAGCAGTGTTAGTACTAGAGGAATAGAATGAAGCATCTGATCCAAGAAATGGATATGAAACCATTAGAGGCAATAAGTCCAAAGGTCAGGAAGTCAGGGAGTGAGAACTAACATGGAAGACTGAGTACAAATGTATAAAGGTAGAGTGTAGGATGTTGGCTGCAAGAAAGACAAATATGGCAGCTCCTTTTTTCATTATTGGTTCTGACTAAGGAACTAGGAGCCCATCTTTTGGCTTGGAGTGCCATCCTAGGGTCCAGGAATGCTCAGGTTTGCCGAATGCAAACTCCAAGTTGGTCTGAGAGAGATGAGGGTCCTTTGAATTATCTGCTTTCTGGTTCTTTCCTTCCCCGTGCGCACCAAGTGCCAGAGCTTGCTTCAGTTCCAGCTTGCAAAATGAAAGAAATAGGAAAGCTAGAGACAAGAGGTGAAAGGATATGATTAGGTCAATGGAAAGACCTACTGGTAAGAAATGAATTGGAGTTTGTAGCAGGGTTGTACCTCATTATCACAGGGTGCTGGACTGTCCTCAAAATGGTGCCTCCAGACTTCAAAGGCAATCATTTCTCACTTCCAAACCAAGTGGGTGACTTCAGTAAGTACATGCCTGAGCCTAAATCTTCACCAGAGTCATCTTTTGGCCAGAGAAATGGTCTTAAGTACTTAAGCTTAGTTGGGGTGGGCCAGGCCAGGAGCAGACAGGAAAGGGGTTCTGAGCCCTTAAAAAGTGCATATCCAAAAGAATTAAAAGCAGAATCTTAAAGAGACATCTGCATGCTCTTATTCACAGCAGTAGTATTCACAATAGTGAAAAGGAGGAGACAACCCAAGTGTCCATCGATGGATGAATGAATAAACAAAAAGTGTATATACATACAGCAGAATATTATTCAGCCTTAAAAAGAAAGAAAATTCTAGCACATGCTACAACACGGATGAAACTTGAAGACATTATGATAGGTGAAAGAAACCAGTAACAAAAGGACAAATATTATATGACTTCATTTATATGAGGCAAATTCGTTGGGACGGAAAGTCAAATAGTGGTGGCTTGGACTTGTGGGGAGTGAGGAAATGAGGAGCTATATTGCCTAAGGGAACAGAGTTTAACTGTATGTAGTACACTTAAAAATAGTTAAGATGGTAAATTTTATGTGATTTGCATTTCACCACAATTTTACAAATAAAATAAAATTAAATAAAGCGTGGATGAGCTTGAAAGATAGAAAAGGAAATATCCAGATGCTAAAACAAAGAGGAAGCCAAGAGTCCAAACATCAGACTCCTATGGCCTTCTGGAGATGATGTGATCCAGGAATAGCCTGGGGCTTGGATTTTAGCACCCAGGCAGGGACAAGAGATGAGGACTCCAGCCTGGGTGAAATGAAGGGTTGGAACTGAGTTCCCTACGTAAAGCCCAGATGTTCTAAGAAAAGCCAAACATCAACCCAGAAAGACACCAAGGAAGCTCATCTCTGCCCTGATTCTACCTGAGGAAAAATAGTCCCTCCTATGAAAATCGAAACCCCAGTCACGTGCCTGGCACAAGTTTAGAGTCCAAATAGCTACTACCTACCTCAGAAGGAAACCCCAAGCCAAAAAATTAACATGAAATTGGTCTTTAGCCAGGGAGACCCCTAGGATACCTGGCAGAAACAAATATAAAACCACTCGGAAATTAAACTCCAACACTCCAGGCCATAGAGAATTACCACGGGAAAAATAAAGCCCTGCTTACAGTAAAAAAGAAATTATAAAAACAGAGAGAAAATATCTGCCATGTACAAGAGTCACCAGTCAAAACAAACAGCAGGATTAAACTCGTCAAAACTTTAAGTAATAGGTAAACTGTTATACTTTTAAACTATAGTAGGGAACTATAACATTAATATTTTAATGATTTTAAAAATCAAAAAGGGGCCCTGGCCGGTTTGGCTCAGTGGATAGAACATTGGCCTGTGGACTGAAGGGTCCCAGGTTCGATTCCGGTCAAGGGCATATGCCTTGGTTGCGGGCACATCCCCAGTGGGGGGTGTGCAGGAGGCAGCTGATCGATGTTTCTCTCTCATCGATGTTTCTAACTCTCTATCCTTCTCCCTTCCTCTCTGTAAAAAATCAATAAAATATATTTTTTTAAAAAAAGGGTATACCTAAGACTAGTACAAGACACGATTTTTTTAAAAAATAGGAAGTCCAAAAATAAACCAGAAGGAACATCTAGAAATTGAAGATATGGTTTCTGGAACTAAAAGTGCACTAAGAAGCAGATTAGACACACAGAAGAATGAGTGAAATGGAAGAGAGATCTGAGGAAAGATTCCAAAATGCCCCATAGAGAAACAAAGGATTAAATGTGTAAATGAAAGATGAAAAGATGATGATGAAGAAAGCATCAACAAATGTCTCATAGGAGTACCAGAAGAAGACAATAAAAAGAAGAAACAATATTCAAAATTTAATATCTAGGTTAAAAAAATAATGTTCTTGTCAATTACTGTCTTACCTTGGGCAAATAATTTATTCTATCAATGGCATAGTTTTCTTGATTGTAAGATAGTGGGACTAGGACTCTGTTGTGAGAATTAAGTGAGATAGCACATGTAAAGCACAGCACCTATGAAACATATATGTGGCTATTACTGTTATTAATGAGAACTATCCCATATTGGTAACAGATTAAAACCAGACCTATAAAAAATATAATATATGTGGTAATTATTGTTATTAATGGGAATTATCCTATGTTGGTAACAGATTCAAACCACTATTTAAAGAATCACATGGAAGGTAAATAAAAATAAATCCATACCTAGATACATTATACTAAACTGCAGAACGTAAGAGGCAGAGAGGAAAATCTTAAAGCAACCAGAAAGGAAAGACAGATTTTCCACAAAGGGACAATAATTAGACTCATAACAATGATCGTTTTCAGTAGCAACAAAAAGAGGTCAGAGGGGAAAGAAAAATGTCTTCAATATGCTGAGGGGAAATAACTGTCAACCTAAAATTCAACACCCAGATAAATTGCCATTTACTATTGAGGGTAAAATAAAGGTACTTTTCAAGGAAAAACTGGGATTTATTGTTATTATTATTTTTACCACTCACAAATCCTTACTGAAAGAACTACTAAAGGATGTACTTCGAGAAGGAAATTGATTCCAGAGGGAAGCCATGGTATGCGGAAATCAGAAGTGAAAAAGGAGAAGGATCTTGTTGGGGTGGGATAGGTGGTCTGGAGAAAAGGAGGAAAAGGCAGGGATGAATTGGGTGGAAATGGGCCTGTGGGAGAGGACAGCCAGCAAGGGGAGCTTATGCTGTGAGTGAGCATGATGAGTCTCATGGCAGACAGAGATAAGGACTGTGGAGGAGAGATGAGAATGGAGCTAACAATCTTGGGAAAAGAAGTTAGAATTTTTGTAAGAGGCACGTAAGGTTCCCTTCCCAGAGGTTTTGAAAGAACTGAGTGCTTTCTGGAACTGAATGTTCTTGTCTGTGGGCTTGGATTTAATGATCTTTAATGTCCCTCCTAGCTCTGACATTTTACAATGTTGGCTAACGAGATGGAGATGTGGGGCCAGGGCTGTTGAGTTTAGCTGGATTCAGTGTATGGAGACTTCTGAAACGGAAAGATGAGCTCAGTCCATTTCTGAAAACAAGGCAACAACTGATATTGGGCATCTAACGCCCCTACAACAAGAAGCAGGCGCAGGGTTGAGACAATTAGAACAGAGAACAGGCCCAAGTGTGGCACAGACATAAATGGAAGTGGCGGAGACCAGGGGAAGTCCTGAAAAGCCACATCCTGGCCTCCACACCGCTCTCCAAAGGCCCTGAGCTTGACAGCCATCCAAACACGTCTTGTCTGAGGCACTTTCCCCTTTAATTTTCAAATTTATGTATATTTTAAGGGAAACTTAATCTACGTGGCTCTGAATCGTGTACAGCAAACCCCTCTAAGAGACACTTGATGCTGGGAGCTTTTCCTGAACTTGGAACAACTTGTTGCAGAGGCTCTTTTTGGACTGATTCCGTTTCCAGCCTCCACCTCTCTTCCCAGAGTCCAGGATTTGGGTCAGATGCTAAAAACCTGCCGGATAAGACCTGCCCTTGGCAGTCAAAGGGAACACATCCAAGCCACGGGGGCATGGGGCTCAGCTCTGCCAAGGGAACAGTGCGGTCCTTGATGCTAGTGTGAAGGCGGCCTTAATTTGGTCCTCCGCACAATGGCTGCATTTGAGGCAGGGCTGGCAAACAGGACTCCAGTTTCCAAGCCAGGTTTCCTTCGGTTGCACTGAGCGCTCCACCCAATCTCATTATACAGTGGCAGACCTCACAGCAGCATGTTGGTGGTTCCTGCTCTCCTGCTAACGGGAGCCCAGTCCCACAGGCTCCGGGAGAGGAAGGTCTTCAGCCAGGATGGGCTGCACACGATCTTCCTTCCATCGTCCTCAAGTTCTGCTGGCCAGGAGGTCCCAGCCGACCCCTGTTGTTTCAGCAGTCCTGTGGTGTACCTCACTTCCAGGAATCTTACCCAACCCCGGGGTAGAGAGCCTCATCACTTATTTACCCACGGACCGGTGCCAAGATGTGGAATCATACCACTGGAAAGAATTGCTAGTCTGTGACTTCGGGCCCCACCGTTCCTACATTTCCTGTACAGTTGGAAATGATATAGGTGCCCCTTAAACGCCATTTTCTCTCATACTCACATGCTTACTTAATTTTTTAGCTGACTTTGAGCTGGGCTGCAAAGACCAATCAAAGGAAAGAGTCGAATCTTGCTACTTAATAAGCATCGTGGGAGCCTAAAACCACCTCGGGCTGGTTTTCTACTTTTTTTCCATTCCCATTTCAGGCTGGAGTTATTCAAAGTAGCTTATGTGGCATAATTTTAGGGGTGACCTTTCCTCAATAATATCCCCCAATGACATCTGCTATTCCATTACTAACAGTTACTAGCCCTCCCATCTGCGTTAAGACTGCTGGAGAAGGAAAAGAGGGGAATTTGGAATGCACTCGTAAAATACATATATTCTTGGAAATTAAAGCACACCAAGTCCCAAACAATTTGATGTAAATGAGTTAATTAGAGCAGGAAGCCTAGCAAAACAATGTGGTTTAGCAGAGAGAACACTGGGCTTGGAGTCCAAAAATTAGACATTGAATCCTGGCTCTAATGTCTTTCTCTGCTTTAACCCCCTCGTCTGTAAATTGGTGATAACCATCCCAGGCTCATTATGAAGCTCTGTGTGTGTGTGTGTATGTGTGTGTGAACATATTCTGTAATTACTTTATGAACGTTAGCTCATGTTGAAGGCAGGGACCGGGAGGGGGAAGGAGGACAGGGTTAGCCTTCCCATGATGATGCTTGGAAACTGAAAATGGACTGTTTGTTAGGGTTCCTTCCACTCCGACACACCCCAGAGCCTATCTGACGCAGCCTGTGGGCCCCAGGCTACCTCCACCTGTGAGCGAAGGCCTGCTCTCCGCCGTGGCCTGTGGGTGGAAGCTGGGAGTGTGGGGCTGGACAATTGGAAACTCCCTGGTGGCATTTTAATGAAGACCGTTAGACCTCAGGTGTAACTTTTACTGACTCCTGGGGAAGCCTGCTCACCTCTTCTTGGGGCACCTTTCTTCTGGCTTCATAAAAATTTGTTTATAAGGCCAAGCTCAAATAAAGTTAAAACATCCAACAGGGGGGTTGGCGATGGGCTCTGAAAGGCTCCTGCCCATTACACAAGACTTCCCGTAGCCCCGGGTCTATAAGCTCGTGGATCGCTCCCAGAAGTTAGTTTTCTATTCATTTTAGCAGATTTTCCCTCAAAGCAGGCCCCTGGAGCTGCCAAGCCGCGGTAATAGGGAGAAACATGGGGCTGACATGTGAGCCCCAAGCTGCAGCGGCAGGGGGGGTTTGTTTCACCTCCGGGCTGGGAAACAAATGCAGCCTGACTTTTGGGAGGGAGCCTAATTGATTCTACCGGCGGCGGCGGCAGAGTGGGGGAGACCCCTGGAAAGAATGATGTTTGGGGCCAGGGTACCACCGCCAAAGGCATACACACTTCCTTTAATTAACAGGCACATGATGCCAACAAACACACCGGCATATGGGAAGTGAGGGCGACCAACAGGCAAGCCTCCCACTTCCTCGGGGAGTGCCCTGCCAGCCAGGATTAGTCCCTGTTCCTGTTTCCTCACAAAAAAGCCCCTGTGCTTGCTTGAGAGGCCAGCCCCAGGTGTTGGCAGACCCCCAGCCTGAAGGCACTGCCTGAGCTTGCCTTCCTGCCTCTCTCTCTGCCAGGAACGTTTTTTTTCCTGGGGTAGCTAGCTTGAAGCATTCAGAAAAACCAGGGGACCTTTCTGGGGACTTTCTGGAATCAAATGGTCAATAACCGCCTCCCCCTTTCTCTCCGTGGACATTTCGGGACTTTGGTTATTTCTATGAATAAACTTTATCTTCTTCTCCAGGACCCTACACATCACCACCTACCCTAACCCTATGCAGGGTTTAAAATTGTCTCCAGCACCCCCAAAGGTCATCCAGGTGAGGGGTGGGGTTACCTGTATGTCTATGGCTTTTCCTACACACAAGGTCAGTGCCCCTCATATTTAGAGTAGCCTTTTCCATGTTCTGTGAGTCTCTTTTGATTGTTGGCCATTGCAAACATAGCTCAAGAGACAGTGATGCACTCAATGAGCATATACATCGAGTGTGTGTTATGTGCCAGGCACTGTGCTGGGTGTAGAGGACTCCAGGCACCTGAGGTGAGACCCCTCTCCAGGTAAGGAGCCAGAGGCAGAAATAGAAGCCACAGGACACGGTGAAGGCTCTAATAGGTACTGAGGGTGTACCATGGAAGGACCATTCTGGCTGAGCACAGATTATGTGAATCAGATCAGACTTGTTAGCAGTGTAGACTCCCAGGCCTCATCTGGAACTTCCAAACCATAATCTCAGGGAGGGAGGCCTAGGAAAATATATTTCAATGGATTTCTCAGATGATTCTTATTCACACTAAATTTTGAGAACCGCTGTTTTATTTGAGCACCACTGTCCAAGGGGTAGTTAGAAAGGGTATACTACAGTGCTGACATTTGAGGATTGTTATTTTTGAAAAAGTAATAGACTTTGCCCTAACTGGTTTGGCTCAGTGGATGGAGCGTCAGCCTGCAGACTGAGGGGTCCCAGGTTTGATTACAGCGAAGGGCATGTACCTTGGTTGTGGGCACATCTCCAGTGGAGGGTGTGCAGGAGGCAGCTGATCGATGTTTCTCTCTCATTGATGTTTCTAACTCTCTATCTCTCTCCCTTCCTCTCTGTAGAAAATCAATAAAATATATAGATTTTTAAAAAAGTAATAGACTTTATTTAAACTTTTATTTTCCTTGAAAGAAATCATCGAAGGATACTTTATTAACATGTACCATATATAGAAAGGTGAGTGCCAGTTTTGTGGGGTAGTAGCTTACTAAACTGAAGTGTCCTGTCTTTTCCTCTTAATTTTTTTAATGTTTTTTAAATTGTGATGAAATATATATAACATAAAACTTACCATTGTAACCATTTTTAAATATACTACAGTTCAGTGGTGTTAAGGACATTCACCTTGTTGTTAACTATCACCACCACCATTGATCCAGAGCTTTCATCTTCCAAAACTGAAATAGCTCCTAGACAGAAAGGCCCACACCAAGGCAACTGAAGGGACAGGATGACTGGGGAAGCCGATGGAGACATGTGGGTGCTCCAGTACAATTCTCCCTTGTCACTTTAGAAAACCAGGTGGATGGTCCTGCCACTCAAGGCAGAGAGCACTAGGAGAAGACAACTGTGACTGCCATGGAGACAAAGTGTCTGTGACACTGAACCAAGTGCTCCCCTCTCTCTCCCATGGTGCACTGTGGTTTCCCATCTGGGGTCTTTACCATCCTTCCAATGTATGACAAGCCCTGACACAGTCCAGCCACTTTGAGAACATCATCGGCTTTCAGCTGTGGCCAAGCAAAAACAGTGGGTTCATCAGTGCTTTGTCAATGGCAGGATTTCACCATAATGTCTGTGGGCAGCTTCATGATTCCTGATTCAGACCATTCTCTCAACCACAGTAGCCACCGAAAGGTCTCTGGATGAGCATCTCATGTTTGCATGTCCACTCTGATAGGGAGTTGGGGGATGCCATTCCTTTTCAGCTGTGGCTTTCATAAACCACATGGAACACTGCAAGTCACATCCGCTCTGCAGGCCGAAGACCCAGTGTAATTCAGTGGAGTGGCCCTGTTTGGTGTACCCACACCCAGGAGACTCTCTGGCTACTCCTGAAAACCCAAAGCAGTGGAAGCGGCCAATTAAGTTACCGAGAGAGGTTTTTGCAGCTTTAAATTTGAAAGAGCTGGAGTAGATTTGGTCCCAGAAAGAGCATTGCAATAGATGTCCTAGTTCTGCTGAGCTGGGACAAAGCACAGCCTGAGCTGAAGACTGAGAGCACAGAGCTGGAGTTGGCCCAGAAGGGGATAGAGCTCAATGACAGTGGCTTAACACAACAAATACGTGGGTTCTTTTTTTCCCCCACATAGTTTCAGTGGATCAGGAATCCAGGAGCAGCTTAGCTGGGTGGTTCCAGTTCAACTTCTCTCACGGGGTTGCAGTCAAGCTGCCATCTGAAGACTTGAATGGGGCTGGAGGATGCATTTCATGCTCATTCACATGACTGCTCATACAGTCTTAATAGTTTCTTGCCATGTGGGCCTCTCCATAGGGATACTCATGACATGGAAGTTGGCTTTGTCCAGCAAGAGAGAGAGAGAGAAGTGTCTTTTAAAATCTAATCTCAAAAGTGTCATATCATTACTCCTGTCATATGTTATTGGTCACACAGGCCAACCCTGGTACAGTGAGAGAGAACCACACAAGAGTAGAATACCAGGATGGCTACAACACTGGAAGTTCTGGTGGGTACTCCATATTTTAGTGTACCTGTTCTACAGACAGAAAGACAACTTGACCTGAGATACTTTCTCTTTATTTGTTTTTCCAATCTTATTACAGTTCAGGAAACTTCATGAAATGTACGTTGCCTGCCTTTTGACCTCCAGGATTTCCACCCCATGGCCACTGATGAACCTTAAGAAACAACTCTAGCCCCTTAAACATCGACTGCACTTAGATTGAGACTGAGTCTGCAATTCAGCAATTTATCATTTTCTCGTTGTTTTACATGCACTGCAAATAGACTGTATGATCCTCTATAAGAAGGGACCATATGTCTTTTTATTTGTAAGGGGCCCGAACAGCAAGCCCAATGCTGGACACATGGTCGTTGTTTAATCAAGAGTTATTCACTGACTGATTGATTCAGAGGACCTCTGGGAAGTCGAGGAGTCAGCAAGGAAGAAGCTTGGTCAGATGAGTCATCAGTCAAGTCCAGAGCAAAAACTCTGTAGACAGCTGCGGATCCCAGCTGGAGGAAGAAGGCTGGCCCTTTGTCCGAGGCTCCGAGGCCACCTGCTGCATTTGGGGGGGGGGGGGGGGGGGGGCTAATGACCAAGCCTCTCTCACACTAAGCTGCCCAATAACTCATGAGGCTGTAGGAAACCTCCTTTCTGTACACCTGGGGCTGGTTGTCCTGAGTCTGCCAGGCAAACAGTAATGCTTCCAGAGGAAATGGTTACTAACAAGCAGAACTTCCCTTTAAATGTCTGCATGATTTGCGACATGCTCTGAAACGAGAAGCCCGTCTGTTCTGCCAAAGAGGAGAAGGGCCACTTGCCTTGCACAATGTCATCGGCACATACCATTGAGTCCTACGGATCTGACTCCAGCCTGCTCCTTAGCACGGGATCATGTAACCGTCTGTGATTTGGGAAGGAAGCTGTATTCAGCCCGGTGCTGGTGAAATAAGGGCAGTGGTACTACCCAGCTGTGCTCTGTATCTAAGTGGCAACACCAATAGCTCAGATTGGAACCCCCGTGGAGAGAGCCCCCCCTCCCAGACTCTGCTTTTCACTTGGCTCAGGGTTACGTGGGGTTAATGGGTCACCTCTAAAATGTTTGCTTTTTCAGCAAGGCCTTTGGAAACCTGTGCCTTTTTCCCCCCAGTGAATTTACCTTCATCCTCGGGTTGTTTGCACCTCCGCTTTTCCTATCAGCGATTTTTGCATTTGTGGTAACGACGGGGGAGAAAGCCTGTGAAAAATGCTTTGTTGTATTACATTGCCCCCTGGCTCCAATGAATTGCCCCATAAATCACGTTATTGTTAAAGTGTCCTAGCAAAACTAAACCACTTTCAGGGGCTCAGCGAGCACAAGGATATTAATCAAAGGCAACTATTGCAGAAGGGTCATTTTAAAGAGGAAAAGAGAAAATAAAAACACACACACCACAGTTTTTAATGTGTGGAGCCAGGAGAAGAGCATGGGGACTGTGCCAAACCAGAGTATCTTTCCTCTTTCATAAATACTCTGATACAGGGACGCATTATCTTGGAACACTTTAGGCCTATTTAGTTTTATAGCAAAACAGTATTGAACACCTGCTGCACCCTCATGATCTAGTTCAAGCAGCCTAGAGAACGGGTGAGAACGGGGGTGGGGACCTGGGCGTGGGGGCTCCATAAATCAGGAAGAACTTTTCATCGAATTCAGCTGGGACCTGCAGTATTGGCCGAGCAGATGACAGGTACAAGCATCTCACAAATATTCCTGAGATCCCCTGTCCTTGACCATCGCACAGCAGAGGCGATAAACCTTGCTCCGTGAGTCCTAGGCGTCACGTGTAAACCTTAGGGAGGGGAAGCGGTAGCAGAGCATTGGTGTCTCAGATTATTGATCAGAAGAACTAGTCAGCAGGCCAACAGCCTTTATTGAGAGCCCATAAACCACTCTGCACCAGGTATGATGGGAAAACACAAGCCAAAAAAAGGGTCAAATTCTACAGCAGACGAAATTCTGGAATTTCAGTCAACAGAATATTGCTCGAAATAAGTAGCGTTTGCTTGTCTTGTTGCAGGGTTTGGTTTCTTTTCCTTATTCCTGTTTTATTGAGATGTAATTGACATCATTGTATACCCTTAGCATCTAATAATGTGTGACAATCACAAAAACAACACTGTTTCTGAACATATGTTTAAATCTCATAACTACAAAACCAAATCTAACAAGTGGGGAGATGGGCAGCTTTCCACTGATTAATTGCAACAAAGGTCAGCCTTCTAAATCCCTTATTTCTTTGCCAACTTCCTCATTTCCCAAACACACTAAGAAATTAAAGGTCACTTAAAAAGCCACCAACCTTTTACTATTTTGGCAGATTATGATTATGATTAAGCAGATGAACTCTGAGACCATCAGGCCTGGATGTGAATCATGGCTCCATGCACCCCTCGTCAATTATATGATCTCTTTAGGCCTCTGTTTCATTATCTGTAAAATGGAAACAACAGTAGCATTAACTTCATGTCATTGCTGTAAAAATAAACTAAGACAATCCACATAAAGGACTCAGAACATTACCAGGCAAGAACTAAGTGCTCAATAATATATATATATATATATATATATATATATATATATATATATATATGCCAATATATATATATATATATATATATGCCAAATTATTTATGTGTATATACAGTCACACACATTCATTTTTTTTAAAGGGAACCATACTGTTTTTCATACTGTTTAGGTTTTCTTTTTTGAAAACTTACAATGTATTATGAATAACTTTACACATCACCAGTCTTCCACACCATCATTTCTAAAATCCTCACCTGAGGATATGTTTTTATTGATTTTGAGAGAAAGGAAGGGAGGGAGAGAGAAACATCGATGTGAGAGAGAAATATCTATTGGTTGCCTCCCATATGCACCCTAACCAAGGATCAAACCCAAAACCTAGCTTTGTGCCCTGACAGAGAATCAAACCCACAATCTTTTGGTGTGTGGGATGATGTTCCAAACAACTGAGCCACCCAGCCAGCGTGCCCACACACGAGTATACCATTACATGAATGTATCCTAAAGTATTATTTAATACTTTATTAAAAGTACCTATTGTTGGACAATTAGGTGTTTCCAATATCTGGTATTATAAATATTCTGTGAAGAACTGTGTTGTAGTATTTCTTGTACACATATTTGTTCATTGCCTTAGGATTAATTCCCAGAACAAGAGCCATTGAAATCAAAAGAAATGCAATTAAAATATTCTAAAAAGAATATAAACACATTATAGAAAATAGGGGGGAAATGTGATTCCACCACATTAATATAATTATTAATATAATTTGGGTGATTAAGATAGTCTGATGTTTCATTTTTACTTAGAAGAATAGAAGCTTCCAGTTTTTTTTTTAAAAAAAAGCATAAACCCACAATTCAAAGACAATGGAAGAGATGTCAGGAGCCAAAGGACGTGATCAACATTTTGAGGACTGAAAAGCAGTCCAGATGAATGATAACTGACTTAGTGGATCAGAGGAAACTGAAATGCACATCATGACTTAAAATCCATGACTGGCTTTAAGAGAAGCGGCTAGACCCTCCAGAGCCCCTCCTTGGTCCTAAAAGAAGACAGAAGATTTACCCTCTAGAGAGGCTGAACCAGACAGGTTCTGGATAAGGCACTGCCGAGGGTCAGATGAGGCATCTTAATGAAAGGAGAGTGTTTCAGTGAAAGCTGACATGTCTACTGAAAGGTAAGATTCCCTTCCCCAGCTCAGTACCCAGAATGCTGGCAGCCAGGCTCACAGACTCTCTTTCCTCTCCACCCCACCTCCCGAGACAGGAGATTGGAGATTCTTCCATGAGCAACTTATAGGTCCAAGAAAAAAGGCGAAGGAGGTTCCTCCGAGGAAATGTCAGCTCTCCGCATAAGCTGTGGTGAAGCTCAGCACTCCCCCTCCCCTCCATGCAGAAAAGGTTCACTAGACATTAGAGAAAGCCTCTAACACGAAACATACCAACACAAAGCAAACTAATGAAAAAGAGGAACTCAGAAAAACAGGGCAGAATGCAGAAGAAAAGTCTCTAAAAATAAAAAGATATTGTTCCTATAAAATAAGAACTAGAGGCTATAAAAAAATTAGAAAGCAAGAAAATGCTCTGAGTAGTTAAAAATATGAGAAAATATATCAACTTTTCTTTTGAAAGATAAGGTTGAGAAAAATCTCCCAGAAAGTGGAACAAAGAGAAAAAGTTACAGAAAGTGTAAAGAAAGGGTAGGAAATTTTGAGACACAGGTTAGAGAAAGAGAGAACCAAGAAAATGGATGGGAGGAAATCATGAAGGAATCGAGACTGGGTCTGAATGGAAGGCGAGTGATGCACAGTACAGCAAATAAGAACAGGCATAACCAAGGTGCATCATTCTGAAATTTCATATCACTAGGAATTTTTCTAAAAAGAAAATTTTCTAAAAAGAAAAAAATGTTGAAGTCCCTTAAAAAGACTGAGAGTCAGAATAGTAACAGAAGACTATGGAGAAAGCCTGAGGGAAATTATTTTAACCCAAAATTCTAAACCCAAACTCTAAATTGAGGGTAGTTATATAAAAACAGCATTTCAGACCATCAAAGTCTCAAGAAATGTATCTTCTTTTCTCAGGAAACTAGTGGTGGACATGCTTCGCTTAGACAAGAAATGAAGAAAAGAAGAAATAGTGATGGAAAGCTAACTGCTGTAGTTTGGCGATCCCAAAATAATTTAGTGGCCAGTGAAAACATAAGCTTATTGTTTTTCTCATATAACCATCTAAGGTAAGTATTCCGGGTCAGCGTGGCAACTCTGCCCCATTTATTCATTCAGGGAACCAGATTCCTGCTATCTTGTTTCTCTGCCGCCCCTCAGAGCAGTGGTTCTCAGAGAATAGACCCCAAAACAGTCTATTCTATCACTTGAGAACTTGTTAAAACTGCAGACTTTCAGGTCTCAACATCACATCCAATGAATCAGAAGTTCTAGGGGTGGAGCCAAGAAATCTGCATTTTAACAAGCCTTCCAGGTAATTCTGATGCATGCTGAAGTTTGAGTATTTTAGGGCATTATCCTTTCTCTGTAGGATCAGAGTTTGATTTTAGGCACTTTCGATTGCAGCTCACCAGAGGGAAAAGGTGTGGAGGTTTTTATGGCAAGGCCAGGATGTGGCTTACATTGCTTCCACTTACATTCACTTGGCAAAACCTAGTCTTATGGTAACCCCTACGCAAGGTGGGAAATGTAGTCTCCAGCTAGCCAGCCACATAGTAGCTATAATTTTATTACAATGCAAGGAAAAAGGAACAGATATAAGAGAAAAAACAGTAGTTTCTACTACATGTAAAATCCAGGCAACAAGGACCTGAATATCAGAGAGAGCAGCAAAGATGAATTCCAGGATAATGTTGAAGGGACATCCCAGAATGCCCCACGCCCAGACGAGCTACGAATCAGGCCACAGAGCAACCAGTGCAGATGGGCACAGAAGTGCTGCAGAAGCACCAGGAAGGTTGCCAAGGAAAATAATGAAACCAAGAGAATATCTATACTTGAGTGCATTGACAGAAGATTTTGTGGATGAATTAATAATAGGTACGTAGAAAACTAAACAGAATACAAAAAAAAAAAAAGATAGAAAAGGATTAATTCCAGGGAAAACAAAAGGTTGAATGAGAAAGGAAGCATAATTATAGGGTTCTATGTGGCTTAGCTGGGGATAATATTTACGTAGTCATAATGTACGTATTTAATATTGACTTAACAAAAATAATGATGTGACTATGTTGGGAGAATGAGCAGAGGAAAATTGTGTGCACGTCGGTTTAATAATGATGAACAACATTTATATAGCTATGTATATGATATTGTGTGTCAGAAATTATTCTAAGCTCATTATATATTCAACTTTTAATCTCCATAATCACTCTATGAAGTATAAGTACTATGATCATCCACCTTACACATAAGGAAACTGAGGCACATAGCAGTTAAACAACTTGCATAGGTCACACAATTAGTATTAGCCCCGGCATTTAATCCCAGGTCATTTCTCTCCAGAGTGCATGTTGTCTATTACTATGCTACGTAGTTGCACTTCCTGTGGTAGAACGTCAAAAGGCAACACCTAAAACCAATCAACTGAGAAATACAGGGTAAGCGTGTTTTCTTATAAACAAAGACATAAAAACCAGGAAGAAACAAATAAGAGTTTAAAGTGATTGCTTCTGGGGTAACTGGGAGTGGTCAAGGAATTTCTGTTTTTCTTTTCATTGTTGTTATAGACCCAGTAAAATGTTTGATTTTTAGAATCTTTTAAACATCACTTTGGTCAAAATAAATTTTTAAGAAAGAGAGCTGATGGAAGGAATGTGCCTGGCTAAATTAATGCAGAGAATGGAGAGTAAATGACCTAGAAGAAAAGATCAAAAAGACCCTAATGGGTAAATTATGCAAGGAAGCAACTGGTAAGGTTACATAAAAAGAGAGAGGCGTGTCCACAGAGCAGTGGAAACAAAAGTGTGGTATTCTTGGAGGAATGACAAGCAGACAGTAAGAGAGCTGGAGAGAATGAGAGGGAAGAGACTGAATCAATCGGTGCAGACATTGTCCTGGGCTGTAGACCGAGAAAGGGAACAAACTTCAGGGACATCCTGTGAACCGAGTCTAGAACAGCTCCTGTGTTACCACTCCAATGGCTCTATGCAGAGTGGTTTTGATCTGGGGCTCTACCATGAGACTCCTTCAGCTGAAACAAACCACTCTGGTCTTAAAACTGAAGATAGAAGGAAGGATGAGCTACAAAGCCAGACTGAGGTGTCCGACGAAACTTAAGAATGTGTCAGCTTAAGCCAAACCAAAGTAAGTAACAACACTTTACCTGTCCAGCCCTGGCCAGTGTGGCTCGCCCGGTTGGTTGGAGTGTCCTCATGAACACTGAAAGGTTTCAGGTTTGATTCCTGGTCAGGGCACATACTAGGCTGCAGGTTCAATCCCTGGTCGGGGAGTGTACCAAAGGCATGTTTCTCTCCCACTGCCACTCTCAAAAAAAAAAAAAAAAAAAAAAAAAAGTCAATAAAAACATATCCTCTGGTGAGGATTAAAAAAAAAAACAACTTTTCTTGTCTATCTACTATGTGACTCTGGGGTAAGTCACTTAATTTCTCTGAGCCTCAGTTTTTCCCTGTTGCAAAAAAAATTGATATATAACAAATTGTACATGTTGTATAGCACAGCGCACCTCTCAGAGGCACTTTTCATTTCCCACTTCCTGGGGCCAGTTCTTCAGGTAATAAAATTGAGCCTCAGGGAAATGAAGCGAGAAGCGTAAAATTACACAGCGAGTTAATGGTGGGACCCAAACTCGAGTGCCACACTTAGTTCGTTTTTCTTTGTAAACATTGTCTCAGTTAAGACTTGTCAGAGAAACTCTAGGAAGTACAAGTATATATTTCCAGAGGAAGTTATCTGTAGGAGAGGAAAGCAAGGCTGCTTGACATCAGAAGCAGGTCCCAAACCCAGTCCTCTGGGTGCTAAATTGAGGGCTTTTTCACATACACGGCATATGTTTGAGTGAGGAGACAACGTGTGTGGAGAAGGGAGCAGCGGGGAGCAGCGGGGAGCAGCGGGGAGCAGCGGGGAGCAGCGGGGAGCAGCGGGGAGCAGCGGGGAGCAGCGGCTCAGCTCTCCAGACTTCAGTGCATGCTCCTGGTCTGAGGGCCTGTTGGCAAGAAGTGGGCTGGTTACCATCCTTCCCTGGAAGTCCAGTGTGCAAACTCTGCCCTGTTTTCAGAACATCCTTTGGACTGACTTTAATTTAGAAACTACTGTCATAGAAAGACGCACAGCTAAGAATCACTCAGGCGCCATTCTGTGCGAGGAGGGGCAGAAAGAAGGAGGCGGTGAGGGACAACGCTGCGCGCAGAGCTGCCTGCCGGCCCGCCGCCCGAGCTCCCCTCGGTCCCCGCCGCCCCGCGCTCTGCGCACCCGGCCTCCCAGGCCCGTTTGGTGCACGGTGATGTCTTCCAACGCGCGCCGCGTTCCCCCGAACCTCCCCGCGGGCCTGTGCCTGGCCTCCTGCCCCGCCCAGCATCAGCCGAGGAAGGAGCCGGGAGGCTGCACAATGGGCCCTGCACGGTGGGCCTGGCCGGGGGCCCGGAGGGGCAGGGGGCCGCCCTGAGACCTCGCTCCGGGGAAGGGAGAGCTCCGCCGCCATGGCCCCTTCCGGTGCAGGCCCCCTGTCCAAGGCCAGCAGAGCAAATATTTACCCTGGCTGCCCGGAGGCCGCGGGGCTCGGCCGGGGCTGGGGCGCACACCCCCTTCTCCCAGGCCCGGCCTCGCCACGTCGCTCCCGGGACCCCGCGCGTCCCCGCCCCCACCGCCTTCTAACGGGGAATGCTGACAAGTTGAATACAGCGGGAATAACAGCCATTTGTTCTGGTTATCGCTGCCGGTATTGAAGCCAGATGTGTGTGTTGCTGACATTGACATGGTACATCTGGCTGGGTTTTTGGTTTCCATCGCGGAGTTTACCACATCCACCCTCGTCTGCGAGAAGAGAGGAGGCGAACATCTGGAAGTCATTGCAGCTGTCACGCTTCAAGGGGATCCTGTACCACAGAGAAGAGAATTCAATACGTAACTGAGCAAAATTATCCAGCTCATCTTGTCAGTCCAGATTTCAAACACATGCAGGAAAATGGCAACCGAGTTGGGGTGCCCTCCCTTCTCCCGTGGTGCCCGTGGGCACAGGGAACCCAAGGTTCTTTATCACCCAGGGCGCCCGGGTTGTCTCTATAGAAAGACTCTGGCTGCAAGGTCAGGTTCGTCACTGCGCTCCAGAATCTTTTGTTGATCATGGCTAGGCTGGACTGAAAAGGCTCGCTCTTTTCCCTTTTGATCTCAGTTTGCTGGGAGCTTTAAATTAAACACTGCTTAGTCTTTCCCCGCCCACTCACAAGCCCCTCTTTCTCATGGCATTCAATGCTCTAGCCCTATCCTACCTACTCAATTTTATTTCCATTCTTTCTCCAAGGCTGAGATGAACGCGCTTGGCCTTTCTTTCCCTGTTCTCTTCATGCCAAATCAAATCTGTTCAACCCTTTAAGGCCCACCTCAAGTTTATTTCACATATGAAGCCCTTCCTGGCCACTCAAGAGTCCACTGTCCTTCTCTTTGGTGTATAAGCCCCTGGGGGGAAATATGGCTATACATCTTTCTTATATCTCCTTCAGCAGCCAGCACTGTGTGCTGAAGCAGAGCATAAATACTCATCAAATAAAAGCACAAATCGGTGTTTTCTTATCAGCTGGTCTTTCCACATAATTTCCTCACCTCCTTTGCCTTTCATGACTAGATCCAGTGTCTATGTTGAATGTGCCATGAACTTTTTTTTGGGGGGGGTGTCTAGTAATGAGTAATAAGAACACCTAGAGAATTCCATCAATGGAAGATTCCGTTAATTTGGAATTCTGCCCACTGTAGTGAATTGAAACTTGATTTTAACGAGTGGAGTGCAGTGGAACCAAAGCAAGTGTACAAATCAGGGGCTCTAATGCTATTCCCAAGAGTGCCCCTAACTTGCTCAGTCACCTTGGGCAGTCACCTACCTTTGCATGCCTGCAATCTCCCTTAGTAACAAGGGTGAGTTCTAGTCAAGGGCCTCTTCCTGGTAATAGGTAGAGCTGGGTTCCATTTCCTGAGACGAGGTAGATTCTTATTAGTGACAGTTTTCTTTCCCACTTCTGGATCTGTGCTGGAGTTTGGCGTCAGTAGTCTCCATCCTTCAGTGTTTCGCCTGCCCCTTATGGAAGTAACATAGAATCTAATAAAAGAGTAATATGCAAATTGACCCTCACTCCCTTACACCTAAGCCATGCCTACCAGCCAAGCCATGCCCACCAGCCGATCAGAGTGGCTGTATGCAAATTAACCCAGGCAAGATGGCAGCTGGCAGCCATGGAGCTAGAGCAAACAGGAGGCTTTCGTTGCACCAGCGATGGAGGAAACTGCCTGCCTAGGCCAGCTGGGCCTCTGCTTAAGGCAACAAAGTTTCAATTATAGAAGATAAATAAACCACAGAAACCTGATTCCAGCCAGCCTCACTGGGATGTTGGGTCAATGGGAGCTGTGGGCAGCCTGAAAACAGCCCTCAGCCCCTCACTCAGGCTGGTCAGGAACCCCAGTAGGGACCCGAACCCTGAAGGGACTGTGGGCAGCCTGAAAACAGCCCTTAGCCTCTCACCCAGGCTGGCCAAGCACACCAGCAGGTGGACATCTGGACATCCCCTGAGGGGTCCCAGACTGTGAGAGGGCACAGGCCTGGCTGAGGGACCCCCCTCCCAAGTGTACAAATTTTTGTGCACCAGGCCTCTAGTGGATACATAAATGAGGTGGAAGAAGAGCAGAGTAAGAAAAGGAACCAAGGATAACTGGAAGCAGGATTTCACCCTTGTGAGTGTCCAGCATTTTAAAATTAAGACAAGCCACTATAGGCCCTGGCTGGTTTTGCTCAGTGAATAGAGCATCGGTCTTCGGACTGAAGGGTCCTGGGTTTGATTCTGGTCAAGGGCACATGCCCGGATTGTGGGCTCGATCCCCAGTAGGGGCAACCAATGATTCTCTCTCATCATTGATGTTTCTATCTCTCTCTCTCCTTCTCCCTTCCTCTCTGAGATCAATAAAAATCTATTAAAAAAAGACAAGCCACTATAGCAAGTGTTGTGAGACTAATCATCCCAGCCATAGATGGAGTCTCTTGGGTTTTGTCCTATTTTGTGCATTGATAAGGATGCAAAACACCCTGATCTAGACTTGCTAAATGGGATGGATAAGAACACAGGAGGAGAAGCATGATCTAGAAATAAAGGGGTGGAAGTAGGTGGAAGGAGGGGAGAAAGAAAGTGTGCCTCCCTGAGGGGATCACCCAGCAGGCAAAGAGGATCAGAAGGGAATGGGAGTCCGCAGACCCAGAGTTCCAGTGGGTTTCTGCTGCTCTGCTCTGCGTGTAGATGGGCAGGTGTGTTTTCCTCTCCAACCCTAGTCTATAAAATGAGGCACTTAGATGAATTGATTTCTCAGGTCTGTTAGCTCTTACATCATATAATTCATTTAGAAATCACCTTTGAACCCAAATTAGGTTATCATTTCTGACTAAGCCCCGAATTTCAGCCCTACTCTGTTCTGAACTCCTGGGGCTCTAAGATACCCCCATGGCAGCAAATCTTAGGCTTTATGCTCTTAAAATACCTCTGCCCCATTCCTTCAACTGGAGAAAGAAATGTTCTTCCCTTCTCCTAAAGAGGAATCAATTGCAATAGGAAAATTACAGATTAATGACCTAGAAAATCTTCCTCAAGTGGAAATGATACTTAATTAAATTCCATTAAATCATAACTCCTGGCTTCTGCTTTTGACCTCTTGCTACCAAGTCCAGGACTGAATAATTCTCTCATCCCTGGAGCTGGTGAATTAAAAGCACATAAGCTCTAGGGAACAATCCGCTCACCTCCACAACATCCGCAAGCCACCCCCCTTGCTGTCCGAACACTCGAAAAGTTCATCATGAGACATGCATGTCTGATGCCTTCAGGAGAGAGAATGGTCACTTCTAATTTGTCTGGGTTTATGGGCAACTTGACAATTTGACTAACTACTAAGGAGCCAGGACTATATCATCGTCTCATCAAAAGCTAATAAAAAAGGCTACTAATGCAGCCCATTTGTTGGCTGAAAATGAAAGGTTATGTAATCATTGTCTTAGCTGAGAGGAGCTAAGCTCTCCAGGAAGACTTTCCTCTATACCCTGAGAGGCATCAGGAGGGGAGCTTCGTGTCTCTTTGCTTTGTCGAGCTTGCATGTTTGAGCACCGTGCCCCTTTTATCCCTTTCTGAACTCTTCTTCTGTCTCACGTGGACCTCTTGCTTTCCCTATGAAATGCCTCTCTCCAAATTTCACTCTTCCCCCACCCCCCCACCCCCCATTGACTGTGCTCTGTGGGTGAAGCTGGAGAAGCATCCATCCAGACTCATGGAGACAAAGCGCTGGCACTGCAAGCTAAGTGCTCGGGCCAGCCTCACATTATCCAGCAATTTGAGGGGGTCTAGGGAGGCCTTCCCTCCTCAAAACAATCTGCTCTTCTCAATTCTGCTATTAGGCACCATGGGGGGCCTGAAGGCCCTCATATTCTGGGTGATTTCTCTAGTACTTTCCATCCAGTGATGTGCTCTGTGACCTTGAGTGCTCCTCTGGACCACAACTGCCCCCCTTGGTGGGATGACTGAGAGAAGAGAAACCCTAACTCACAGTGTGAAAAGCTGTTTGGGCCCAAGGACAAGATCTGCGTCTGAACTACCTTTCTTTCTACGCCAGCTCTGACTACTTAGGGCCAAACCGCCTTAGATGCAGCCTCATCTCTCTGTGCATCTTGCCTCCCTGCTTGTGTGTATTGACAGGATGTTGCCCCATCCACGTTCTTTATTGGGTCCCAAAACCACTTGCCTAACTTTGTCAAGAGCATGAAATTTTAATGCTAATTGATTTACTCTTGTGCTCAACTTACTTTTAATATGACTCAAGTTGCCTCTAAAGAAAAATACAGGTCAGGATCAGTTCAAATGGAGTCCATCTGAAAGAATCAGAAGGAATTGATGGTTTCTGGCACTAAGAATGTTCTGTTTCTGATATTTTAGCAACAAATTTGGCTTAAGTTTTTCTGGCAGCCAAGGCACAGGGGCCACAGGAAGAACTGTTCATGCTTGCTGGATGACTGGTGTGTTCAATGAATGTGTTGTTGTTTATTTGTTTGTTTCATTAACTCCCAACCACCCTTTATCTGGGAGGGCAAAACACTGATAAAGAAGGCCCAGAAGAATGAAGAACAGGGCACATGGCTAGAAATATTTTTGGGCAACCCTAAAATAAGCTTCATACTCTCCTGTTTCAACCCTGTTGCCAAAGCTGGGCCCTTCTGAGAAATTCCCATGATGCATGCAGGCCAGCAGCATGTGAGGCATGCCCACGACTCACAGGCCTCTGGGAGCA
Source organism: Murina feae (assembly GCA_004026665.1). Classification (NCBI taxonomy): domain Eukaryota; kingdom Metazoa; phylum Chordata; class Mammalia; order Chiroptera; family Vespertilionidae; genus Murina; species Murina feae. The sequence goes on along the minus strand of PVJC01000932.1, from coordinate 45,447 downwards.
CGATCAGTTGCTCCCTGTGGCAGTTTTATTCCAGAAGGGGAGGTTCCTTATGATGTGTAGGCCAGACATTTCTTTGAGGAAAATGTAGTATTTTCCCTTTTACTCAATCACACACCTTTGGTGGGGGTGTGGGGGAGCTACTCCCTACCTGTAGATCCTTAAGCCGGAGTGTTCACCAGCTGCTGAACTGTCCCAGGGAACCCCTCGTTACAGAAAGTTTCTGCCACCTCCTCACCAGTAGTCAGCTGTTGCCCCTCAGATTCCCAAATCCTGCCCTTGGGATCCATTGTAAGGCCCAGTTCAGCCCCAATTGCCCTCACATGAAAGATTCTCAATTTGATCTCTGCAATTCTCTGCGTTTCCCACTGCATGGGGAAATTCTTTTTATTCTTACTCCTCCTCAGCTTCCACACTCCTGCCCAATTGGCACTTTGAAAAGCATTTTCTTGCCTGGCTGGTGCAGCTCAGCAGTTGAGCATTAGCTCAGGAACCAAGAGTTCACTGGTTTGATTCCCAGTCAGGGCACATGCCTGTGTTATAGGCTTGATCCCCAGCAGGGGCCATGCAGGAGGCCCCTGTGCAGGATCGATGACATTCCTCTCTCATCGATGTTTCTATCTCTCTATCTATCTCCCTTCCAATTTCTCTCTAAAAATCAATTGCAACTTTTTTTTAAAGCATTTTCTCTGCAGCTCCTTTTCCAAATTCAGGCTTTTTCTACCAGTTCAAAGTTATTTCTGCTTGCTCCAGTAGGGGAGCTAGGTAGGCACGTTACCCCAACCTGTACGTGGCATCCTTATTGCCACCTCCACCAGTTCAGTCCCATTTGGAGGCCTAATTTGCCTTACTCCAGGGTCCCCCAGCCATGGGCTTTTAAGCCCAACAGAACAAAGTGGGAAATGACCTTATGAGGTCATTGGGTCCAGCCTCTTGTTCCTGGACAGGTGAATATCCAAGTCTTACTGAGATAATTACTCTGCCCTGTCTTCTGATGTAATCACTCTAGTAGGTGAGGAGTGCTTCCTTAGATTAAACCTGACTTTCCTGCCCTAACTGAGGCCCCAATTCTCATCTCATCCATTGCATCTGTGACAAATGACCGAGTCTCATCTCATCCATTGCATCCGTGACAAATGACCGATGAGTGTTTTCCTTCTGTCCTTAGCCTTCTCTTCAGCAAAGAAAGTTTCCTCAGAAATAAAACTCTGATTGTTCTACTTCTTCCTTCCCTCTTGCCTCATCTAAGCACCCTCTAAATCAGGCCCAGGGCTCCACAGGGAGTAATATCCTTTCTCTTGCAGCTGGTCTGAGTTTTGCCGTCTGGGAGACTGGGCTTAGAGCAGCTTGAAGTTAACACAGAGGCGAATGAAGCTTTAAATCTCCAGCATTTAACAGCTTCTCTTCAGCCTCAGAGGTAACCGCATTTTCTTGCTTGCTTCCTCTCATCTCTATATATCTATGTAATCTCTGTTCACTGGAGCCTGACTCCAGCTCTCTGTCTGCACTGCTCTGGTTGTGCTGAAAGAGGAAAGGTTGGGGAAGAAAAATTAATAGACACAGACCCATAAAGGTAACAGGCTCACTAGAGTGCACATGAAGAAATAATTGCGCGGATTAAACTTGGGGGGTGGGCAGAAAAGGGCAGGGGTTTAGCAGGTTGACACTAATGCCTTTGACTTCCACTTCCAAAGGGGTTGTGGCTCAGTGCAGAGGGATTTGGATGCTTTTTTCTTCATGGGTTGGACTCATAGCTGAATATGGTTAAGCCACTAAACTCTTTCAAGGCTGGGATGGTGCTTTATATTTCTTTGTATTCCTCCGCAGGATCCTCAAACAGTGCTGCACCCTTGCGAGAAAAGGAAATTTAGTATTTGTTGAGGATTCATTGTGTGCCAGGTACAAGGTCAGATACTCTTGTACTGCCTAATTATCAGTTGAGTGTGTTTCAAACTTCAGAAATGAATGCAATCATTTGCCTATTACCGGAACCCATCCCAAGTAACTGTATCTCAAGAGCTTTTGATTCTGAGGCCAAAAAGTAGCTTTGCACACCTTACCCTGACTGCCTCCTTCCATTCCTCCCTTCCATGTGCAGAAGTTTTTGCTATGAAGGTGAGAGAAGAAGGGTGGCTGGTATTTAAAGTTCATTTAAATATCTAAATTGTGTAGTTCTTCGAGCTTCTAGTAATGCCTTGGGAAGTGAGGGGCCTGGGAGATGGAGAAGACTTCCTCCTTCTCTCCTGAGTATGTTCATTCCTCTTGCTTCATGTCTTCGGGCTTGAAGGAAAATACCCTGAAGAGGAACAACTCCCAGCTGCTATTACTTTTCATCAATACTCTAATTACTTTCTAATTTTTTAAAACAATTTGAGCATAAATATTTGGGATGTTGTGATTTATAATAAGAAATATATATTTGGTCTTTGTCCCAGTTCCTGGAACAGCATACTGAGACTCTTGGAATAGCCTAAGTGGTAGAGAGCAGGTCAATGTATCTTTTGTTATGTTAATGAGGTGACTTGAGGAATGGTAGTAGGTGACCTAAAAAACCAACCATGTGATTAGAGTTGGAACTTTCAGTCCTTCCGCCCCAAAATGCACACCGTTAGGAAGAGAAGAGGGGGCTGGAAATTGAGTTCAATCACCAATGACCAGTGATTTAATCAACTGTGCCCAAGTAATAAAGCCGCCATCTAATACCAAAAGGACAAGATACAGAGTACTCTGGTATTGGTGAATACAAGGGCTGCATGCCCTTTCTCTTATACCTTATTTACATCTCTTACATACGGCTGTTCCTGAGTCATACCCTTTTATAACAACCAGTAATCTATTAAGTAAAATGTTTCTCTGAGCTCTGTGAGTACTGTAGTAAATTAATCAAACCAAAGGAGCAGGTCATGGGAACCTCAAATCTACAGGTAGTCAGTTGAAAGGACAGGGGACAACTTTGACTTGTGATTAGCATCTTCACTGGGAGTGGGAAACAGTCTTGCATCAGATCCCTTTATCTGTGGGATCTGATGCTCTCTCCGGGTAGATAGTGTCAGAATTGTGTTGAATTATAGGATATCCAGCTGGTGTCCAAGAATTGCTCAGTATGGAGGGGTAGATGGGAAACCCACACACTGGAACTGGGTGCAGAATCATAATACTAAAAAAGAAGGTTCAGAATACAGATACCTTTCCCAGGGAAGGCCGACCCCGGGTGAGCCCCCTACAACAGCAACTGACATCGAAAACACAGAGACAGACTGGATTTAAATCCTGATTCCACCACTTCCTCTCCATAGAAACTGGAACATGTTATTCCACTTCTCCGGGCTTCTCTTTCTGTTTTCATTTTCATTTTGTTTTTAAATGAATAGGCCTTTTTTAAAGTAGCTTTATGTTTATAGAAAAATTGAGCAGAAAGTACAGAGTTCCATTATACCCTTTCATTCACCACCCCCAGTTTTTTCTTTTTTTTTGATATCTTAACTCTTGGTATTGTACATTTTATGGGTTTGAACAGATGTATGACAGGCTCATCTTGCAGTATAATACAGAGTAGTTTTCATGGCCTAAAAATCCTCTGTGTTCTACCTGTTCATCCACTCTCCCACCTCAATCCTTGGCCACCAATGATTTTTACTGTTTCTCTGTTTAGGGTTTTCCAGAACATTATATAGTTGGAATCATAGAGTGTGTAACCTTGTCAGATTGGTTTCTTTCATTTCATAATTGCATTTAAGATTCTTTTGTCTCTTGATAGCTAATTTCTTTATCATTGAAACTCACTTTTTTATTGCAGCATAACATATATACATTAAAGCCAAATGGATTTTTCACAAAGTAAGCACTCAAATAAATTAGGAAAATTATCAGCACCTCAGAACCCTAGGTCTCCTAGGGCCCCTTCCAGTTAGTATTACTACCCTCCCTAAAATTTAACACTATTCAGACTTCTAGCATCATAAATTATTTTAGACAATCTGTGAAGTTCATATAAATGGAACAATACAGTAGGTATGCTCTTTTGTGTCTCTCTTTGTCTTTGATATTTAGGTTCATCTGATTTCATAGTAATTTGTTCTTTTTATTGTATTGTATAAATATGCCACAATTCATTTATCCATTCTACTGTTGATGAACATTTGTGTTATTACCAGTTTGGGGCTATTGCAAATACTGTTGCTATGAATATTCGTATACAGGTCTATTGGTGAACATACTGGTATGTTGGCGTTTCATTTGGGTATATACCCAAGAGTAGAATTTCCTATACCTAACAGTAGACTATCTGAGCAATACAGAGTTTCTGTATTTTTAACTCTACTGGATAATGCCAATTTAACAAAGTATTGTTTTATTCCACACCCACAGCTTCTCATTCTCACCAACCCTTTTTATTGTGGGTATTTTAATTTTAGCCATTTTAGCCACAGGGTGGTCTGAATTTGCATTTCCCTGAGGATCAATGAAGTTGAGTACTATCTCAGTTCAGGTTCCTTGATAAACAGGCTGAAATGGAGATTTATATACAAGAAGTTTATTAGAGAACTAGGGGCCTGGTGCACAAAAATTTGTGCACTTGGGTGGGGCGCCCTTCAGTCTGGACTGTGCCCTCTCGCAGTCTGGGACCCCTCAGGGGATGTCCACCAGCTGGTGTGGCTAGGCCAGCCTGGGTGAGGGGCTGATGGCTGTTTGCAGGCTGGCCAAGCCCCCCAGTGGGAACCCTTACCCCATGGGGGTGTGGCCAGCCTGGGTGAGGGGCTGAGGGCCGTTTTCAGGCTTCCCACAGTCCCTTCAGGGTTCGGGTCCCTACTGTGGTGCCTGGCCAGCCTGGGTGAGGGGCTGAGGGCCGTTTTCAGGCTGCCCACAGCTCCCATTTACCCAATGTCCCAGTGAGACTGGTTGGAATCAGGTTTCTGAGGTTTATTTATCTTCTATAACTGAAACTTTGTTGCCTTGAGCAGAGGCCTAGTCAGGCAATGAAGCCTCCTGTTTGCTTCAGCTCCATGGCTTCTATAATTGAAACATTGTTGCCTTGAGCAGAGGCCCAGCTGGCCTAGCCAGGCTGTTTCAACTCTGTTGCTGGTGCAAAGGAAGCCTCCTGTTTGCTCTAGCTCTGTGGCTGCCAGCTGCCATCTTGGCTGGGTTAATTTGCATACAGATGCTCTGATTGGCTGGTGGGTGTGGCTTGGTTGGTGGGCATGGCTTAGGTGTCTTGGAGTATTGGTTAATTTGCATATTACTCTTTTATTAGATTAGATGCCCCGTGGAAGAGTGAAGGCAGCAGAATTGACAGCCCATTGCCATAGGTTTCTGCTGATCCCATGGGCAGCTCTGGAGCTGGCATGACCATTCAGAGTTGATCTGCCTTGAGGCCAGGGGCCAGCCAGACCTTCACACTCATACTGACCAATCACTGGATGTTGGCTGTCCCTGGGAAAGGTATGACTTTAGGTAAAAAATGCCCAGAGGAAATTCCCAGAGAGACACTGCGGAGAGCAACACTCTCAGAAGGTAGGGGAATGAGTGCTTTAGTCTTGGAAAGGGGGATCTAAGCTGCACACTATAGCCTCATCTACAAGCACCTTTTCATATGCTTATTATCTTCTTAAAGATCCTCCCTTGTGAAGAATCTATACTAGTCATTTGCTAAATTATTTTGTTAGCGGGTTGTCTTTATCTTATTGAATTATGGGAAAGTTTTGTATCTGATGATGAGTCCTTTATCAGATGTCTTCTCCATTTCTAACTCATAAAATTGTCTTGGTGGCCCAAGACCTGATCAACCAGACACTTGCTAATTTTGAACTCTACACCACAATTTATAAACACCTTATTGATTGGTTCGTTATTCATAAAGCACTTTTACTTGTATGACCTCATAAAAACACAACAATCTCAACATAGAGATGAGGGACTGAGGCTCAGAAAGGCCACACATGCCAGGGTCACACTTCTGGTAAATAGACTTCCAAGTGTTGAGCTCTTCACTATGGGAAGGTGGGGTGACAGGAAGATAAACCTGGCAGGTATGTTTGTAAATGGCAGGACTTTCCCAGCCTCCATGAAAATCTCCTTCAGTTATGAATAAAGGCATTTTCTAAGGCTCTTATTATTGTCTAAGGGATCTTAATCTCCAGCCAAGGCTCTTCCCCTTCCTATTCCTTCTGCTTTTCCACTGGTAGTTGGAAGCTAAGAGTGTGAAAACTGGAGGCATTTCAGTGTTGAGGTGCCCGTCGTCCTGGTGAGTGGCTACTTCATCGCCAAGCAGAATGAGGAGCCAGCCGCCAAGGCAAGCCCCCGTGTAGGCACCTCTTCCCTGGCAGCAGAAATTGGAGCACCCTCTTGCCAGGGTGTGAGGCTGTCTGTCTGCCCTGAAGTATCCGGCTTGAGCTAATGAGCTGTTGGCATGGATGGCCAAGTATTTTAGTTCTTTACAAACCTGCCAAACTCTTTTTTCACCATGGCATTCCCTTAATGGCTCAGACCTGAAATCAAATCCTGCCCTAGGACACTCCCACCCCTCTCACTGCCTCAGACTATGAGCCCAAGTGGAGTGTGGAACTGCACTGTTTCCCCCTGGGACCTAATTTAGACAGGCCTTGGCCACTTCAATTTCCCACAGCTCAGAAGCTAGAGTCCTAAGGACTGGGTCGGGAGGCTGGCTCCGTTCCAGGAGGCCCCAGAGTATTTCTGGACCAGACCCAAGGCCAAGGCCTCTGACCTGACCGAGGCCCTGCCTCTGGAGCAGCCTACGCTGTCCCCAGGGCCTCAGAGGCTTTGGAGACGGGTGTGTTCTGGAGCTGGCCTATGGCTTCTCACACAGCTCCCTCTCCTTCAGCTTTCACACTCTGCACTCTTCTCCCCACAATCTGGTGCTCCTTCCCCAGCCACAAGGTGCTCTCCAAGAAAAGGCCCCTCTTTCACACACTTCCCTTGCCCTTTCCCCTCCTCTTCCACGCAGAGCATTCCTCTAGCAGTTTCCATCTTCACCGAGAGTTCTGAGAACTGAGCAGGGCCAGGTCCCTGCCTCTCCTGGCTGTTTGTGCCACCTGCACCTCGCTCACAGCAGGGGCCACGCTTTCCACAGCAGGCCAGGCTGGGGCGTTTTGTTCTCTCCCTGCTTTGAAGGGGTTCAGATAACAGGTAGAATGAGTTGCAGGTGGCGAGCCACTCATCCCTTTATTCCTCTAGGTCTGTACATGGCGGAAGGAAGGTTTACGGAGCGCAGCTCTGGGCGGCGTCCTGAGCCGCGGAAATGAGTGATGAGGGCAGGGGCAGCACCCAGCCGCGGTCACACAGATCGCCCTATGAATCACGTTCGCTCTCTGTGACTCAGACACGTTATTCCAAGCCTCTGTGTGCTCCTCGGTAAAATTAAACTTCAATCTCGTTCAATGAGGCGGTGCGCTCAGCACAGCGCTGCTCTCAGTATGCGTCAGCCACAGACAGCGATGGCCGGGATGAAGCGGCAGGTGCGCATCCAGCCCTCAGGGAGCTTTCCGTCTGGAAAGGGAGATGAGACGGCCCCCTCCGGGTGGAGAGGGACGACAGGAAGGCGTGATGAGCTAACTGCCTCTCCTTGCAGCGGCGAGGGAAGCCTTGGAGTCAGAGGTGCCGCAGTGAGGGAAGGGTGCCCCACCCCTTTCCCAGCAGGGGACCCCCTAAGCAAAGGCTCAGGAACAGTTCAGTTGGTGACTCATTGAAGGAAGAGGAGAGGGTGTCTCTGAAATGTGAGAGACAAAAAGAGGAGCAGAGAGAGAGAATGTGGGAAGGCAGTGACCAAGAGCCTTGGGGTCCCAGGGTAGAGTGGTATTTTCCTGCATTTGTGCAATAGATCACATCCCCCTCTTGCCTCTTCAAGGACATCCCCCCAGCAGCTTCCCCTTCCTGTCCGGCATCATTAATTTCCTGTATCATTCCTGTCACCATACCAGCATACTATGTTTTAAAACAGAACAAATAAATCTCCTGGACCCCACCTCTCCACTCCCTTTTTGAGCAAAATTCCTAGGAAGTTAGCGATACCCACTGTCCCCAATTCTTCTCCCCTCAGCCTCTCTCAACCCATGCATCTGGGCTTTCATCCCCACGGTTCCGCCGAGACTGTTCTTGCCACGGTCATCAATAGCCTCCACATTTTTCAGTTCAGTGTTTCTCTTCCTTGACCCTCAAGAGCATTGACGTAGTCAGTTACCCCCTCACCTTATGGTACTTTCTCCCCTTGGCTTCCAGACACGGCATTCTCCTGGCTTTCTTCCTCCCTCATTAAATGCTTCTTGTCATCACCTCTTCGACTTCCTCCCCAGCCCCTTGACCTCCTTCCATTGGAATTCCCCAGGACTCTAACTTGGACCACTCCACTTTTTTTTGAAACCAGAGTTTGTTTGTTTAAACTTAAAAATATATATATTTAACTGTGGTAAAATATATACCACATAAAATTTACCACCTTAACCATTTGTAAGTGTACATTCAGTCGTGTTGAGCACATTTGCATCGTGGCACAAACCATCGCCAAAACTCCTTTCATCTTGCAAAACTGAAACTCTATACCCATTAAATGATTCTCGATTTCCCCTTTCTCCAGCCCTTGGCAATCACCTTTCTACTTTCTGTCTCTATGAATTGGACGCCTCTAAGTACCTCATATCAATGGAATCCTACAGTAATTATCTTTTCCTGTCTGACTTATTTCAGTTCATACAGTGTCCTCTAGGTTTATCTGTGTTGTAGCATGTGAGATGACCTCCTCCCTTTTTAAGTCTGAATAATACTCCATTGTATGCACACACCACATTGATGGACACTTGGGTTGCTTCTGCCTCTTGGCTATTGTGAATAACGCTACCAAGCACAGGGATGTACAAATATCTCTTCGAGACTCTGCTTTCCGTTAATTTAGATATTCACCTGGAAGTAGCCATTTCTTTAAAAAATATATTGTAGCCCTAGCTGGTTTGGCTCAGTGGATAGAATGTTGGCCTGCAGACTGAAGGGTCCCGGGTTCAATTCCGATCAAGGGCCCATGCCCAGATTGCAGGCTAGATCCCCACTGGGGGACGTGCAGGAGGCACCCGATCAATGATTCTCTCTCATCATTGATGTTTCTGTCTCTCTCTCCCTCTCCCTTCCTCTCTGAAATCAATAAAAACATATTTAAAAAAATATATTGTAAGGGATTGCAATATCTAAGACAGGGGAAAGCAAGTGGCTCTGCTGGAACTAAAGAGTAGGAACCCATAGCCTTTGTCCACCTGCCCCATCTCCACTCCCACTTGGAGGTGTTCGAAGAGGCTCACATACCCCCAGGCATCTTTCAGAGGACTGTGACAAGAAGTTCAGTTCAAAGCTAAGAGGGAATGAGCTCACTACTCCAGCTCTTGTGTGCATACTGGATCCTGCTGGAAACCAGCCTGGTTTGGGGGGCCATGGGAAGCAGCCCCACAGCTCCATTCTGTTCCTAGCACAGCCATCAGCGAGCTCCGTGTGTGGACCTAGCTCTCTCCCACTCAAAACGTTGTTCCGTGCCTGGCCTCTAAAAAGTGAGAGAACATTCAGAGACTCCTAGAGAGTCATTATTGGAAAAGACCTTAGATATCACTCAGCACAACCTCTGCCCCATGGTTTTCAATCATTAATTCATTTCACAAACATTGAATACTAGCTATACATGTCAGGCACTGTACACAGACATTCAAAAGTGGAGTGCCTCTCTTCCAGAAACACACGGGAGAGACTGTGAATACCGAGGAGCTCCCCTCCCAATTCTCTGCTTGGATACCTTCAGTGCCAGGGAACTCACTACCTCAAAAGGACACATATCACACTGCCCAGTGGCACCAGGAGCAAAACTTTTCTTCTCGTTAAAAGCCCTTATTCCGTTTTCTTATAACTTCCACCTTTGGTCTTAATTTTCTCCTCTGGCTCCACACCAAATAAATCTCTCTCTTCCAAATGATAGCCTCTTAAGTATTTGAAAACAGTAATCAAGTCCCACAGAGAGCTCCCCATAGACCTGTGGCCGCTATGGGATGGGGGTGAAGGCCTATGTTTTGTGGCTGCCCCTAGGTGGCTGGGATTTGGAGCCAGTCGGAGCTGGGTTGCTCCTGATCACGTAGCAGAGCTGCAATGCTGAGAACACCCTGTCAGAGTGGCACCCAGCCACCCCTCCCCAGCAGGAGGGAATTCCAAACAGCTTTCACTGGAGGGGAAGAGGGTTCAAGCAGGAGTCAAGCCCTGGGCTGCAGGTTTTCTGCTGCCTCCACATTCCCCTTCTCAGAGGGGCAGCCTCTCCGCCTGGTGCAGGGGTCCGGCTCCTCGTTTGATTTCAAGGCGGCCCATGCCAGTTCTCTGGGTTGAGCCAGACACAGTAAGGAAGAATGTCAGCCACTGGGGTCCACAGAGCTTCAGTGGGGGAGGCAGCAACAAGGAATCAAATGATGTTTTCAGAGTGTTCTTTGTTTCAGCAAAACATAGTTTTCCAAGTAATTGTTTGCCTGATGCAATAGGGCCCCCTGGGCCTCCGGGTGTAAATCTTCCCAACAAGGGGGCAGTTTTCTGCTTTTTGCTGCAAGGCCAAAGCCCAGTTCTTTCTCTGGACCAGCCCAGCAGGTCTTGAATTCATTAGTTGGGCCATTTGGCTGAGCTGTCTCCAGCTCTTCTGCCAGGGCTATGGGCTGCTCCACACAATCCTGTCTGCCCTTTAATGCAGGAGGAACCAGGCTTGCCCAGGGAGGAGAGGAAGAGAGAGTGGTTACAGGGTGGAGGAGAGGAGAGGAGAGCAGAGCAGAGGGAAGAGAAGGAGAGGGAGGTCAGGGGGTGAAGGTTAAGGGAGGGGAGGGGAGGAAAGAAAGAAGGGGGAGAGGGGAGGGATTCCCAGTCTCAGAAGGGCCAGGATATGGGAGTGACATGTGGGAACTACCCTGCAACAGCTGTACAAGGAGCGTGTTCCTGAAAAATATCTTGATTCCAGGCTGCAGGGAGGGTAAAGGGAATTTTAGAGTGTCTGAAGGTCCATTTTAGAGTGTCTGAAAAGTCTCTGTATTACATTGCCCTTGCCCCTTTCCCGTTTCCATTTAAAATGTAAAGAAAAAAATAAAAGTATTCTTGGGTTTCCTTTCCCCCTCCCCTACTTCCTTCATTCTCTGCCCCTACTCCCTGCCCCGCTCAAATTCCACCTTGACCCCGCTTGTTTGACACTTGCAAGTGCCTGAATAAATCTGAATCTTCATTTCCTCCAGACAGCATCTCTCCCCATGCCACCTCCTCCCTCCTTCCCCATCAGTCTCCTGTGGTTAAACGAAGTAGCCTGTTGGCATTCCTGGGACTTCTGGGCACCTTAAATGAATAGAGGAGACAAAACGCCTGTCCAAAGTTCATTTGAATGTCAGCCGTTGAGGGCAGGACCATATCAGGGATCTGTATTAAGTGCCCACCACATAGCATCACCCAGACTCAGTCCATCAATCCCCCTCTGCCCTCTATTGACTTCCAATAAAGAAGGGCCATTCTGGTCCACACAGGCCTTTTGTCCATGATCCTAAGTAAAGGCTTTGGGCAGAACTGCTGAGTGGATATCAGGTTCCACTCCCACCCACCAGGTTTGCAAAACCCCTCACCCTAACTATCTCTTGCCTGCCTAGCAAAACATGCCCTTAGGAAAAGTCTTTGAGTTCAATCACTTATACTTATGTGTAAATTTAAAACCCTAAGTTGGGTCATCCTCTATAATAAAGAGGTAATATGCAAATTGACCATCACACCCTTCTCTATAATAAAGAGGTAATATGCAAATTTACCATCACACCCTTGCACAAGATGGCCGCCTCCATGTGGTCAAAATATGGCTACCACAAGATGGCCAGCAGGGGAGGGCAGTTGGGGGCAAGCAGGCTGGCAGGGGAGGGCAGTTGGGGGGGACCATGTCTGCAGGGGAGGGCAGTAAGGGGCAACCAAGATGACAGCAGAGGACAGTTATTGTGTTTTCTTTGATCACAAAATCAGTGATCAACCGGTAATGAATAATCCAAATAATTAACTGAAAATGAATAATCTGAATAATTAACCATAATGAATAATCCACATTACTAACTCGTTAATGATTAATCTGCATTATTAGCCGGTTAGTAATGTGGATTAATTATTGACCAGCTAATGCAGATTTTTGTGATCAAAGAAAACACAATAATTTTCAGAGAAACATCAAAAGTGCTTTATTCAGCGTAATGTCCATTGTTAGCACTTTTCTTCAAAATAATGAATTAAAACTTCCCACAATGCTCTCTTTTGGGGGCATGAAATTCGACGTTTTTAAGTGTAAAAATATCTATGGCATTAACACCTTTAGAAAATTTGACATATGAAGTTTTGAAGCTTGTTGTCAATACAACAAAATAACATACATATCAAATCGCATATATATCCGCATTATTACTGGTACACCTAGTAAATAAAGGTTCTGCTTCAGCCTCCGCAAGATCCCCGACAACCTCTGCAGCTCTTTTGGAGAATATAAGTCTGCTTCCCCTCCACTTTTAGACTAACAGTGAGGATAGCCTGAGCAAAGAACACAATATTGAAACAGGAATTTTAGGGATAACATAGGACAGATTTGGGAAATATTAGAAATGTTGGAAATTAAGGGGACCATGGTGGAGCACAGGCTTCAAAGCAGCAGCAGGTATATTTCCATAGAATAGGGAAGCTGAAAAGCTACAACATTACATTTCCATAGAATGAGGGAGCTGGGAACAGCAAAAGGTCTATATTTACAAAATAAAGAGAAGGAAGCCCTTCATCCAGAAGGAGAAAGCCCAAAAGGAATAGGAAAACCATAAGGAAGGAGGCAGGGAGAACCTCACAAGTCCCATGTGAGATTCGACCTTTGAGCCCAGGAGTTACTATAGTAGCATATCAATATATGTGGAACCCCATCTATTGAAAAAAATCCGCATCATTAACTGGTACACCTAGTAATTTGGTTGGTGGTCTCTGCCACAGAGCTAATGAGCTGCAAATACTCTTCTTCAAAAGGAAAGGCTGAGCCTTTGAAGCCTGCAAGGGACCCGCCCAGAATACCACAGCCTCCCGCCACAGGCAGCGCTTCCTGGCAGAGCCTGGAGAGCAACTCAGGGTAGGAATCAGTGTGTGTCCCACCAGCCACCCCTCCAGGGCATTCCCAGCCTGGGCCTCCCTCTGGAAAAGGGGGACAATATTGCTTTGCACCCTGCATTTTGGGCATGACAGGAGAGCTTAACGAGTACCATTTGTTGAATAATTAATTATGTCAGACCCTGCGCTAAGCACTGTACATGTGTCATTTTCTCTCACAGACCTTATTTTTAAGACATAGAAAGAGGAGCACAGAGAGGCTCTGTAATTAGACCAAGGTCACACAGCTAGTAGGTGGCAGACCCAGTACTTGACCTGACTTCCAGGGCCATATGTTTCAATATATGGCATTTGATTTTATTTCTGTAATACCCTGGAAATAAGCCTTGATCTATATGTGTCTGGGATCCATGTGCTTAGGGCCAAATAGAAAACAGCGAAGGGAGTTTTGTTACTGGGCCAATGGCCATCTCTGAGAGAACAGAGGAAAAAAGTCCTTTCATTCTGATCTCTTCTCCCCTCTTCAGCCACGCATCTGTTTGGAGGGAAGATTTCTGAGTATACATACTGTCAACTTATAGAGAAATTGGGAACAATAGGACAGTGGGTGGCATTTAAACAGCCATATAAGATTTCTGCTTCCTACTGACTTCTGAAAACTAGCTGCACATCACTTGTTTGATCTCTGCACAAGAGCAGCCAGGGTTAGGGTGAGAGAGCAGCGAGTTGAGCAGAATTTAAGGAAAGCAAGTATGCCCTGGTGGGTGACTTCTTAGATGGAGCCTCATCCCATACACCAAGAAGTGTCGGGTTTGATTCCCAATCAGGGCACATACCTGGTTTGCATGTTTGATCCCCAGTCTGAGCGTGTAAGGGAGACAACCAATTGATTTCTCTCTCTCACTCTCTCTCTCTCTCTCTCTCTCTTTCTCCATGCTTCCTCTCTCTCTAAAAGTCAATTAGAAACAAAACAAACATATCCTCAAGTGAAGATTACAAGAAAGAAAAGCAATTTATAGAAACAGACCAAGAGCAACAGTAATCTAATAAGACTGTATTGAGCATGTACCTAACAATGTTTGAAACTCACAGCAGTATGTGTGTGTGAGTGTGTGGGGGGTGTGTGTGTGTGTGTGTGTGTGTGTGTGTGTGTGTGTGTAGTGGAGGGCCAGGGAGGTTGGGGAAGGGGAGAATATGAGAAATATAAGACCCTCAAGGCGCTTGCAAACTGGTTGAAGAGAAAAGCCCGATATTATACCTAAAATAACAGCCAAAGTGGTTTGTGTTACATTGTAAGTGCAAAATTATTCGGTACAGACGATAACTGCAATTGGAGGCCAGATCAGCAGGACTCTGAATATGAAAAGGGACTTCATGGGGTATGAAGGGGACTTGAAGGTGAGTCAGAGGCAATCAGGTGTTGAGGCAGAGAGGGCATTCCTACTGAGGAGCATACATGCGGAGACTATAAATAAAAATTCTAATCAAATCTGCAAGTTGCTTGAAAGCACAAGATGTTAGAGTTCAAAGAGTTCTTAGAGGCCACGGAGTTCAGCATTTCCCTTTGCAGACACTGAAAGCAAGCCTGGAGAAATCAAGTAGCCACGTACTCTCCTTGGGCTGACTGAGTACTGGTCTCCATGGAAGGGGGATTGCTTTGTAGACACGACCTTGGTTAACCCAGTCACATCCTTGGGAACAGCTAGGGAAGAGAGAGTGACAGAGCAGCGGTGCGGAGTCGATCCTTTGGATTATAGTGACTTTGAAAGAACCAGATTCCCCCAATTCTATTCTATCCAACTCCCCATCTGCAAAACCATTGGAAAGGGGGTACTATATGAAAGGTGGGGGGTAAGGAGAGATCTTAGCCTCCAACTGGCTGCCAGCATCCACTTCTGCTTCCTTCCAATCTGTTCCACATACTGCAGCCAGGTAACATTTAATGCAATAAAATTCACCCATTTTCAGTGTAAAATTTGATGAAATTTTAGAACCTGTATGTAGTCTGGTAAACATGACCACACTCAAGATACAGATGTTTCCATCAGCATGACACCTTTTCCCCTGCAATCATTGCTGCTGATACCCTTCCTGAACCCTTGTCTTAGGCCACCATTGCTCTGTTTTCTGCCACTCCAGCTTTCCTTTTCTAAAGTGTCACATGTTCAGACATGTAGTCTTTTGACCTCTTTTACTTAATATGATTTTTGGAGATTCTTTCGTGTTCATGTGTTAATATTTTATTTCTTTTGATTGTGGGGGGCATATGGATATTCTATCACAATCTGTTTATCCACTTAGCAGTCAATAGACATTGGAGTTCTTTCCCTTTTTTAGCTATTTTGAATAAAGTTTCTATGAACATTTATGTACAGGTCTTTGTGTGGACATGTGTTTTCATTTCGCTTGGGTAAATATGTAGGAATGGAATTGCTGAGTCATAGGCTGAGAACATGTTCGTTTTGTAGAAGAATGTTGAACTGTTTTTTCAACGTGGCTGTAGAATTTTGCATTCCGTCTAGCAATATGGAAGAGATCTTGTTGGTTCACATTCTCACCAACACTTGGCTTTATCAGTCTTCTTAACTTTACCCATTTTAATGGGTGTGTAGTAGTATCTCACAGGGGGTTTATGGTATTGAGATCAATAAAGACAGATATGCATTTACCTCATAATTAATGATGGCCATCTCTTCATGTATTTACTGGCCATTCTTCTATCTTCTTTTAAAAAGTATCTATTCAGCCCTGACCGGTTTGGCTCAGTGGAGTGTCGGCCTGCAGACTGAAGGGTCTCAGGTTCGATTCCGGTCAAGGGCATGTGCCTTGGTTGCGGGCACATCCCCAGTTGGGGGTGTGCAGGAGGCAGCTGATCGATGTTACTCTCTATCCCTCTCCCTTTCTCTCTGTAGAAAATCAATAAAAAATATCTATTAAAAAGTATCTATTCAAATTGTTAGCCCATTAGTTTCCTCGTTAACCATCTTCTTGTTGCATTGTGAGTTCTATATATATTCTGAATTCAAATACTATATTATAAGTATGCTTTGCAAATTTTTGTTCTCAGTCACTGAGTGGCCTGCTTTTGTTTTCTTTACTCTGTCTTTACCAAGTCTTTAATTTTGATGAAGCTAAGTTTGTCAACTAATTCGTACCCTCTGTGTTTTTATGAAACATTTGCTTAACCTAATGTTAACTAAGATTCTTTTAGAGTTTCTTCTAGTTTTAGTTCTCACATTTAAGTCTGTGATTCATTTTGAGTTGATTTTTTCTGGGTGGTTTAAAATAAAGGACATGGTTTAGTTTTGTTGTTCTTCTTTTCATACAATATTCAGTGGCCCTAGCACCATGGGTTGCAAAGACTATCTTTTTCCCCAGTGATTTCCTTGGCACCTTTATCAAAAATCAATTGATTCTTAGGACAGTGAAACTATTCTGTATGATACCATAATTTTAAATATTTGTCAAAAATATTTGCCACACATTTGTCAAAACCCATAGAATGTACAACTCCAAGAACGAAACCTCATGTAAAATATGTGCTTTTGGAGATTATGATAAGTCAGTGTAGGTTCATCATTTGTAACAAATATACCCCTCTCGTGCGGATAATAGGTTAGGCTGTCTGTCAGTAGGAGCAGGAAGTATATGGGCACTCTCTATATTCTCTGCTCAATTTTGCTGTGAACCTAAAACTCCTCTAAAAAACAAAGTTTATTTTAAAAAAGAAAAGAAAATATAAAGTCTTCTTTTTAAATCAATTGACTGAGTAAGTATGGATCCATTTCTGACTGTCTTAGCTTGTCCCATTCACTTATCTGTCTATATTTATCTCAATACCATATTGTCTTGGTCACTACAACATGGTAAAATTTAAAATCAGGACATATAAAAACAAACAAATGAAAAACCTTATTGAGTATCCATCTAGGCTTTGAAACTTACTTGCTCTTTTGTAGAATCTTTGCAACTTTCTTCATATCAACTTATCTACAAATAAAAACAGTTTTGCTTTTTCCTGTCCAATATTTATGCATTTTATTTCTTTTTATTGTCATGTTTTGCATTGGCTACAACTTCTGGTACAATGTTGAGTGGAAATGGTGAGAGCGGATATCTTTGCCTTTTTCCCAATTTAAAGAGAAACCATTGGGCCTTTCACCTCAGAGTAAAATGTAGGCTTTTAAATTTCCTTAATCAGATTGAGGAAGTTCCCTTCTATTCCTACTTTGCTGAGTGTTTGTTTATTCATTTTTCCGTGAAGGGCAGCTAATTTTGACAAATGCTTTTTACATCAGTTGAAATGATCATATTGTTTTCCCTTATTCTATTAATTTTTTGAGTTACACTGATTGATTTTCAAATGTTCAGGCAATCTTACATTCCTGGAATAAGCCCCAATTGGTCATGATATATTATCTTTTTTATATGACATTGGAATCTATTTGCAAATATTTTATTAAGGATTTTCATGAGGAATATTGGTCTGTAGTTCTCTTTTCTTGTGCTGTCTTTACCTGGTCTTGGAATTAATCTCATAAATAGGTTGAAAAGCTTCCCTCTTCTATTTTTTAAAAATTTTTGTGGGGTTGGTTTTGTTTTTGTTTTTGTTTTTTTTTTGGCTTTTTTTTTTTTTTTCTTAAACGTTTCATAGAAATCACCAGTAAAGTCATCTGGAGCTGAAGTTGTCTTTGTAGAAAGAGCTAACTATGAATTCAATTTTCTTAATTTTATATAGGCCTTCTAAAGTTTTCAATTTCTTTGTAGAGAAGTTTTGACAATCTTAGGAGGTCACATCTATGGAAAGAAATTTGTCCAAAATATTCCCTGATTTTCCTTTCAGTGTCTGTAAGCTCTATCGTGATGTCTTCTCTTTCATTCATCATATTATTAATTTGCATCTTGTTTCTTTTTGTCTTGATCAGTCTGAGAACCTTACAAATTTTATTAATCTTTTCAAAGAACTAGCTGTTTTAATTTGGTTTTCTTCACTGTTCATTTTCTGTTTCATTGAGTTCTGGTCTTTATTATTTCCTTCCTTCTATTTACATTGGGTTTCATTTCTTCTTTTCTAATATTTAAAGTTATAAAACTGAGTCATTGATTTTAGTCGTTATTTTTTTCTTCTATAAGCATTAAAGCTATACATTTTCCTCCAAGCACTGGTCTATATCCATCCCATAATTTTTAACAAACTTTTAATTTTAGAATATTTTTAGATTTACAGGAAAGTTGCAAAGATAGTACAGTGAGTTGCCATATACCCCTCACCTCATTTCCCCATTGCTAAAATCTTTCATTGCTATATACTATATGTCACACTTAAGATACCAACATTAATATATTACTATTAACTACACTCTATACTTTTTTTGGATTTCACTAGTTTTTTCCTAATGTCCTTTCTATTTTCTAGAATCTCTTCCAGGATATTCCATTATGGTTGGTCATCAGGTCTCCTTAATACCCTCCTGATAGTTTCTTGGACTCCTTTTGTTCTTGAAAGCCTTGACTATTCTAAAGAGTACTAACACGATATTCTGTAGACTATCTCTCAGTTTGTTTTTCTCCTGGTGAGACTGGTGTTGCGGGTTTTGGAGAAAAAGACCAAAATGGTAAAGGGCCATTCTTAACACATCACATAAAGGGTATGTATCAACATGGCTTATCAATGACAATGTTGATCTTGATCATTTGGCTGAAGTTGTGTTTCTTAGATTTCTCCACTGTATAGTTACTCCCCACCTCCCCAACACCTTTCCATACTTTACTGTTTGGAAGCAAATTACTTCTTTTTCTTGAGAATATATTTCATTTTCATGGTTCTTTCTATGTCAGATAAATTTGAGTGGCATCCTGGCTATTATAAATGTTAAGTATAGAAAATCTTGTTTCTGTTGCTGACTTATTCATTTAGCATAATGCCCTCTAGGTCCTCCATACTGTCACAGGTGGTAAGATTTCATTCTTTTTTTATGGCTGTTTATTATTCATATTTTTTATTTCTCCTCCTCTTCCTCCTCCTCCTTCTTCCTCTTCCTCTTCCTCTTCCTCTTCCTCTTATGAAGGCCCTTTAACATTTATTGTAATATTGGTTTGGTGGTGATGAACTCACATATGATTTCACTTATATGTGGAATCTAAAGAACAATATAAATAAACAGTCAAAACAGAACAGACTCATAGATACAAGAAACAAACCAATGATTGGCAGAGGAGAAGGGGTTGGGGGTCTGGGTAAAAAAGGTGAAGAGCTTGAGAAGTACAGATTGGTAGTTACAGAAATAGCCACAAGGATATAAAGTACAGCATAGGAAATAGAGCCAATAATAGTGTAATAACTATGTATGGTGCCAGTTGGGTACTGGAAATATCAGGGGGAACACTTTGTAAATGATTATCTAACCACTATGCTGTACACCTAAAACTAATATAAAATATTAAATGTAAACTGTAATTGAAATAAATAAATAGACTTTGCTGCTAAAAAAATTTAAAAAGAAAGAAAATCTTGTTTCTGCATTTTTTTCCCTGATGAGAGCTATAAACTCTGTTTCTTGGATGGCAGTTCCTGTGTCTGTTCAAATATTTTTCTCTTTAACTGGATCTCTTTCATCCTGTCCTGTACACACATGGTTCAGGGATCATGAGAAACATGGGTAGTCGGAATCCGGGATCCTTCATTTTGCTCTTTCTCTTCCATGATTCCTTCACTCTTTTCAGCAGCCACAATTGCTCTGGCTTCAGCTTTCTGGTTTCCAGTTCAGAAAGACTCCAAATTTGCCACCAGTATCCTGCCACCCCCAGTATCACATCACTGCACTTGGCCTGGAGGCAGGGGCCCGGGGCGCGAGGGGGGCGGGTGCGGTGAGAAGCCACAAAAATGAGGATTCACTTGGGTAAAATAGCCCTCCTCTGATGATATACTTCCTGAAGAATCTGTCTGCTTCTGTTCACTCTCCACTGTTTCATGTAGCTGCTTTTTTGCTACTTGTCCAGATTTTTAGCTGATTTTTACAGAGTTAGTCTTGTCAGATCTTATTCTGTCATTACTGGAAGCAGATACCCCAGGATATTTTTTTTAAAGCTAATCTCACATCACTCCCATGCCAAAACCTTATAAACATGGCATCATTGCCCTTAGAATAAAGTCCAACGTCCTTATTGGGACCTTCAGTTAGACTCCTGAGCAAGCAACAGAAGGCACCCTCAACTGAGATTTTGAAGACAGTTCAATAAAAAAACTGTTTACAGAGGTTAAGGGAAACAAAAAGGGAGATTAAAGAGCTCTGAGACTAGCAAGTGGACGGCATTGTGACTGCTAGGCTCTAATGGGCACAGTCACAAAGGGTGTTACCAGAACCAATAAAGCTTGGCCATGGGCCCTGACCGGTTTGGCTCAGTGGCCAGAGCATCGGCCTTTGGACTGAAGGGTCCCTGGTTCGAGCCTGGTCAAGGGCATGTACCTTGGCTGCACGCACATTCCCAGTGGGAGTGTGCAAGAGGCAGCTGATCGATGTTTCTCTCTCATTGATGTTTCTGACTCTCTATCCCTCTTCCTTCCTGTCTGTAAAAAATCAATAAAATATATTTAAAAAAAAAAAAAAAAAAAAGCTTGGCCATGGAAGAGAGGCCACCCAACAGGAGCTATTGTTAGAGACAACAGCCTCTGCCAGAACTCTAGCACCCAAGCAGGGAGAGAGCAAAACGTCATGCTTCTCACCCCTGTGTTCATGCATCTCCTGCTCTGCCTCCATTGCCCAGACCCAACTGAAAGCCAGAGGGCAGGGGAGCCCAGAAGACGCAGGTTTTAGTGTTCAGCCTCCTGGGGTGCAGAGCAGAGAAGGACCTGCTCGAGCCCCATTTCACCCCTATTGTTCCCTCCAACATGTCACACTGGACATTTTTCAGTTCCTCAAATAACTCACTTTCTCCTTTTTCCCCATGATGTTCCCTCTATAAATGTCCTCCCCCCCCCCACTTTTTTTTGGCAACCTCAGTGCTGATCAGCCTCCTGTGGTCAGCTTATGCCTGAATTCCTTAGGGAAGTCTTTTCTGACTCCCCAGAGTAGATGATGATTCCTTTTTAAATATTTGCAACCTCCCTGTACATCACCCCTACCACACCATGGTCATTAGTGATTAATTAATCATGTGTTAGTTATTTCTCTAACATCTGCCTTCTCTAAGTATCTGTGAGATCAAGGAGGGCAGGAGCAATTTCTGTTCTGATCAGCCAAGATCAGAAATGCCCATAGTGCTGTGTTCAATTGCTAGGTTCTTGCACCAAAGAAGGATGGAGCTTTCTCTTTCTTTCCAGTTCTTGTCCTGATGAGCAAATCAATAAAATCTTCAGAGAGTCAGTTTCTTCATCTATAAACTAGCAGAAATATCTGCTGTGCAAATTTTGTATTGCTGAGTAACAAATTACCCCAAAACTTAGTGGCTTAAACAAACACTTTATTTGCAGTGAATTCGCCATTTGGTTGGGTTCCGTTGGTGGTAATTTTGCTGGTCTTGACTGGGGTTACGCATGCAGCTATAGTCATCTGGTAGATTGGCTGGAGTCTGCATGGTTTTGGGGACCTCAATCGAGACAGTGTGTTTCTGCTCCACGAAGTCTCACCGTCTATATGCTAGTGCAGGCTTCTTCGCATGGTAGCAAAAGAAGAGAAGACAAAACCCCAATGGTACAAGCACTTTTCAAGCCTCAATTTGCATCACGTTTACTAATATTCCCTTGGCCAAAGCAAGTCACAGGGCCAAGCCCAGGATCAAAGGGGCTATGCAAAGGCATAGATACAGAAGGAATGATTCATTAGAGACCATTACTGTAACCATCTACCACACCTGTTTACTTCAGAGAGCTATGGTGAAGATCAAATAAGATGGTACCTAGTCATAGTTTCTGTTGCATTGTTGCCACTGACTTGGTTTTTGGATAACTACTACCCGTTGGTCCATTTTCTGCATTCATTATTTCTATGCAATAAACCCTTCTCCTGGCTAGAAACTCTCCACATACTTGAAAAGATCCCTCTCATAGCCATATAAATTTTTTCTTCTATAGACTAAACATTGCCAGTTTTTCCAACTGTTCCTCAAGGACATAGTTTTTAAATCTCTGAATTCCTTCATGGTGGTGCACTAGAGTGCTCTAATATGTGGTGCTAAGAATAGTCTAGCTATAGCACAGTTTTAAGATCACTGCCTTTATCTGGCCACTATACTTGTATTAATGGAACATTTACTTTTTGAATAGTTATAAGAAACACAGGACTCTTGGTCAACTTGCAATTAACTAAACTCCTAAATCGTGAACTGTCATTTGATGAGGGTTACCATATCTTTTATTGTGTGATGGATATTTTAAACCCAATTTTTTTTAATCTCAGATATTCTGGCCAGCATGGTTGATCATCAACCTGTGAACCAGGAGGTCATGGTTTGATTCCCGGATAGGGCATATGCCAGGATTGCAGGCTTCATCTCCATTGTGGGACATGTAGGAAGCAGCTGATCAATGATACTCTCTCATCATTGATGTTTCTATCTTCTGTCTCTCTTTTCCCCTTCCTTCCTCTCTGGAATCAATTAAAATATAAGTAAATGTAATAAAATCTCAGATATTCATGTGGATTTTTTGTTCACTTCCTTCAGGTCTTTGCTTAAATGTCATCTCCATGAGGTCTTCTGGACAAACCCACCAGGAACTCAGGCTTTTGCCTAAACAAACTTCTCCAGTGTTCCCTATCCACTTCTCTGCTCTATGTTCCTCAACTGCACTTAATGCCATTTGACATACTCTGGTATACATGGTCCTTATTTATCTATCTCCACCATTATAACTTAAGCTCTACAAGTTGAACAGTTTTTATCTATTTGTTCACTACTACCACCCCAATAGAGATAATAGTTCCTAGCACACACTAAACACTCAATAAATATTGGTTTTATCAATAAAGAAACAAAATGTAGGTATATTGATCAGCCCATAGACCAGGTGCTTAAACAACAGACATTTATTTCTCACAGTTCTGGAAGCTGGACAGTCCAAGAGCAAGGTCCAGCAGGGTTCGACTTCTGATGAGGGCACTCTTCCTACAGATGCTATCTTTTTGTGTGATGAGCTCTCTCTCTCTCTCTCTCTCTCTCTCTCTCTCTCTCTCTCTCTTTATCAGGTCACCAATCCTATCACCTTAGGACCTCACCCTTATGACCTCAGTTAACCCTAATTACCTACCCAAAGCCCTACCTCTAAATACAGTCACATTGGGGCTAAGGCTTCAACATGCGAATTTCTAGGGGGGGTGGGCGGCGGGGGAGGCAGGGGAGCCCAATCCAATTATAACAATAGGACACTGAAAACAAAGTACTCAAATTATGTCTACAGAGAAGGAAGCTATTGTCCTGAAATGCTGAGGCAATATCTTTCCCACTCACCTCCTGAAAGCCCTCTCACATAAGGTGACTTGGGATGGATGTGGGTTCCATGCAAAAACACATCTAGCAGCTCAGTTCTCCTTCCTGCTGGAGTCTCACCTCCAAATTTCAGGACCAAAATTCCTCTTTCCAATTTACCCTGTGGTCTGGTAGGTCCTGGAAGATAGTCACAGTGGCCAATCCTCCTATACTAAAAGAACTTTCTATCTTTCCAGGAACTCATCATCAACCTGTACTTACTGAACTCCTCCCAGTATGCAACAGGATTGTGCTCTCTAAAAGTGATGCCAACAAACTGGTGAGACAGAGCTAATGTTCATGAAATTAGTAGAAATAATTAAGTGCTAACAAGATGTGTGGGATTAACTCCAGAATGACAAGTATTAAAAAAGATGAAAATCAGAGTGAGTGGGAGGAAGCTTCATGGAAGTCATACAACTCCAGATGGGTCTAGAAGGATGTGTGGCACCTAGACAAGCAGAGGAGAGGAAGGAGGGCAATGCTAACAGTGGTAAGGGCTAGGGTGGTGACATTACATTATGAACAAGGGACTGAATCAGGCTAAACCCCAGGAATGGGGTCGGGTCCAGCACTCAGGTTGAGGATGAGTGAGAAAGGCATTGGAAAGATAAACTCTTTTGCCAAGTGGAATAATATTGTTCTTTCTTCTTTTCCTTTCCCCCAGGACCAGACAAGGCAGAACGGACCAGAGCTTCCCTAACAGAGTTTATAGGGAGCTTCCTAAAAAAATTGATCAACATCAGACCTTTCATTTTTTTATGAAAATAGGCAGCTCTGCCTGGCCAGCATGGCTCAGTGGTTGAGTGTTGACCTGTGAACAAGGAGGTCATGGTTCAGTTCCCAGTCAGGGCACATGCCTGGGTTTCAGGCTTGATCTCCAGGATGGGGTGTGCAGGAAGCAGCTGATCAGTGATTCTCTCTCATCATTGATGCTTCTCTCTCTCTCTCTCTCTCTCTCTCTCTCTCTCTCTCTCTCTCTCTCTCTCCCCCCTCTTCCTCTCTGAAATCAATAAAAATATTTTTTAAAAAGCAGGCAGCTCTGCGGATTTGCTTACTGTCCTTCCTATCCAGGTTTTTCCTCCACCAGCAGCCAGTTTTGGCAGGTGGGAGCTTCAACTTACTAACTTGAGCAGAGTCCAAGTTCCTTGGGGTCTGAGGTGTGGTGGGATAAAACGTTTGGCCAGTCGTAGGTCCCTTCCTTCTTGGACTTGACAAGAAGTGGGCAGGTCAGAGGCAGCTGTGCTGAGTATTTATGTTACGCAAAAGGCCGATTCAGCCCTCCTTCCTGCCAAAGTCAGCAAGCTGCATTCCGGGCGGTTTGGGTGTGTGGGTGTCTTCTGGACTAGCAGGAAAGTCGGCTAAGAGCCCAGGCCTTAGCTTATCCAGACCCACAGAGGCAGGAGGGGTGGGGTGGGGGGGGGGCTGTTTCTGTTCTCAAAAGGCATCCATCAATCATCAGATACTCCTGGGATCTCTTTTATCTCCCTGAACCTTCCACCTTTTCTTTAATGAGCACTTTGTTCACGAATGATCAGGACCCAGGAGAACGCATGGAAAGGGGGGACCCAGGCCCGGCCTGAGTTTGGGTGTTGGGAGTTGTGAAGAGAGGACAGGAGGGCAGAGCGACCAAGGTAATACATTTGTTAACACACTTTAGGCAAAGCCCTGGGGATGTGTTTTCTCCCCACCCCCACCATGGTCAGCATCAGCCACACTCATTTTATACTGCCGAAACCAGACAGCATTTAAAGAGGAAAGTAAGTAGCAACAGCACAATCTGAATGCTGACTGTGGAAGGGGAGCTTGGTTGCTCCAGCTCCTCACTTTCAGAATTAATGAAACGAGAAGAGTTTGGGAATGAAGGATTTGTAGTGTGCAGCTCAAACTCCAACTCTATTTCAAACGTGCAAGGCAGCTATTCCCTGTCCCTTGGACTTCCTCTCTGCCTACATAAATGCTACCAATCCCTTGGGGTTCCATTCTGCTCTGGGTCCAGCTTGTCTGGAAAGCCCTCTGCTCCTCCTCCATCTCTCACAAGCCAGGGACCTGGATGGTCACACTTCATGGTTCGTCTGGTACTCAGTTCAGCTAAATAAAATCTTGCCTGCTGATCCGTCCCATCCTGAGTTTCCCGGACCCCTGATGCTTAAACTGATCCAATTCATTGTGAAGGAAAGAGGTTGAACGTACCAAATACAGAAGAGTGGCCCAAATAGCAAGAAGGGTGTCTGGCAAGAGAAGCACAGAATGATTTAGAGGCCCTCAATGTTTTCTTTAAAGATTTGTTTTATTCAAAGCTAGAGGCCCACCCCAAGGATCAGGCTTGGCCCTCTGCAGCCACTGAGGAGGAAAGCAGGGACCCCCCTGAGCTGGGCGTCTCTGCAGGTGGCATGCAAGAGTATGATCAGCTGGGTGAGGCCTAAACGGCAGAGTCTGGTGCTAAATTCTTTGTAAGTGAGACCCAGGAGCCCAGTTTAATTAGAATTCCTGCCCAGGATAAAGGCTTAGAGCTGCCAGCCCAGGCCTTGAGCCATTGGTCACGGCCCATAAAGGCCACACATAAGCCATGAAGCCACAGTGGGGCCTGCTTTCTTTGGTGGGGGAACCTCAACCATCTCTGTGATCCCTGCCTACAACTCTTTCCCCCTCAGGACCCCATCAAAAGGACCCCCTGTGCAGGCAACATGTGTAATGACACCCAATAAGAACCTGGATCTCTACTGTCCACCCAGCTGGCCCTCTGTTCTCTCCCCACACCTTCCAAGAGGCCATTCTCGTGGCCAGCATGTTCCCACCCCTGCCTTTGATCCCCGCTGCAGGGACTGCCCTTCAAAGTCCCATGTATCCAGGAGGGCTGCAGGGTTGGCATGAGGACCAGGCCAACCTGCCCCATGAGGGCGAGTAGTAGTTGGAGAAGATTTACATCAAACACACACTTTTAAAGCTGTGAAATGTGCTATAAACTTCATACCAGGTTTTCTAACAATGGGGCTGGTGGTGGCTGGCAGCTGTGATTCTCTGGGATGCTGGTTGGTGGCTCCAGCAGAGAGCAGGAATGCGGGACTGCAGGCAGAGGGGGACAGAACTGAGGAGGCTCTGTCTAGCTCCAGCCTCTCAGAAGTCAGGCTCTCAAACGGAAAAGCACTTGCCTACCCATTGGTCTGCAGAGTGTGACCCTGACACATCCCAATACCCACCCACAACACACATTCCAGAAGCCGCTTCACATTCCACCTTTAAAGCCTTCATCCCTTCAGTTTAGCATTCCACATCCTGCTCACATGTTTTTTTTTCCCCAATAAGGAATAGCTCTTTAAGAAGAAGAAAAAAAAGTTAAAATAAATTTATTTATTGCTGACAGTATTATAGATGTCCCCCATTTTTCTTCCTTTGTTCCCTTCCTCCCAGGCTCTGCTCCACCCCAGGCCTTCACCACATACCTATAATAATAAAAGAGTAATATGCAAATCAGCCAAACGACTGCACAGCAGAATGACCATTTGGATGACCTTCCGGACAACCATGCTACAACACCCACTGGCGCCAGGCCAGCCAAAGTGGGTGCAATGCAATTGGTCAGGGGCCCAGCCATTGCCCCATGATCACCCTGCAGAGTGACCTGCAGGCTGCAGCGGGTCAGCAGGGCCTTCCTCTGGGGGGCAATCCATCACAGATCCCCAGGCAGATGGGCAGGGCCTACCTCTTTGGGGTGACTGATCACAGGGCTCCTGAACTGTGAGAGGGCACAGGCTGGGCTGAGGGACTTCCCCCTCCCCAAAGGGCACAAATTTTGTGCACTGGGCCTCTAGTGCGTATATGTTCTTTGGTTAACCTCTTCCCATCCCCTCTATCCCCCTTCCCTCTGAGGTCTGTCAGTCTTTCCATGCATCCATGCCTCTGGACCTATTTTGTCATCAGCTTATTTTGCTCTTTAGATTCCACATGTAAATGAGATCATGTGATATTTGTATTTCTCTAACTGGTTTATGCCGCATAGCATCGTAATCTCCAGGTCCCTCCATGCTGTCTCAAAGGGTGAGATCTCCTTTGTTACTGCCGCGTAGTATTTCATGCTGTAAATGTACCACAGCTTTCTTATCCACTCCTCTACTGACGAGCACTTGGGCTGTTTCCAGATCTTAGCTATCTTAACTAATAAAAGCATAATATTAAAATTAACTGTTTCTCTGGGATGGGGGTAAGCCATGCCCACCAGCCAATCAGAATGGCTGTATGCAAATTAGCTCAGGCAAGATGGCGGCCGGCAGCCCTGGAGGCCAGTGCAGTGCCAGCGGCAGGGTGAGTGGGATGTGGGGGTGGGCGGGAGGGAGATGGCATGGTGGTGGTTGGTGTGGGGGTGGGGAGCGATCAGCGGGGTGATGGGTGGTGTGGGGGTGGGGGGCAATCAGTAAGGTGGCGGTTGGTGTGGGGGTGGGGAGCGATCAGCCTGGTGACGGGTGGTGTGGGGGTGGGCGGGCGGGATCAGCGGGTGGCAGGTGATGTGTGTAGGGTGGGTGGGGCGAGATGTGGGGGTGGCAGGTGGCAGGTTGTGCGGGTATAGGCTGGGCTGAGGGACCACCGAGTGCACAAATTTTTGTGCACCAGGCCCCTAGTTGTAAATAACATTGCTATGCATATAGGAGTACGTAAATGGTTTCTGATTGATGTTTTGGGATTCTTAGGACATATTCCTAGAAGTGGGATTATGGAGTCAAATGGAAGTTCCATCTTTAATTTTTTGAGGAAACTTCACACTGTTTTCTTCAGTGTCTGCACCAGTCTGCATTCCCACCAGCAGTGTACAAGGGTTCCTTTTTCTCCACATCCTCATCAGCACTTATTGTTTGTTGATCTATTGATGGTAGCCATTCTGGCAGGTGTGAGGTGATACCTCATTGTAATTTGCATCTTTCTGATTATTAGTGACAACGAGCATTTTTTCACATGTCTCTTAGCCATCTGTGTCCTCTTTGGAAAAGTGTCTATTCAGGTCTTTTGCCCATTTTTAATTGGATTATTTGTCTTCCTGGTGTTCAATAGTATGAGTTCTTTTTATATTTTGGAAATTAACACCTTATCAGATGGAACACCTTATCAGATTGGCAAATATGTTCTCCCATACAGTGGGTCCCTTTTTATTTAGGGAGGACTAGCTCTTTAATGAACTCCCAGCCATTTACACTTTAGTATGAATGAAGGTTCCGAGACCAGTTTAAATTAGAAAACTAGGAGGTGGGAGCCAAAAGTACCAGAGCTCTGAGAGGAAGAAAAGTACTGAACTGAGCCAAACACAATCATTTGAAGTTAGGCAAGTTCTGTTCCTTCATCGATGACACCATGGCTGAGGGCAAGTTATTGAGACCAGATTCCTGAGATTCAAATCTTAGAGCCACTCACTAGCTTGAACAAGTTACCTAACCATTGTGTGCCTCAGTTTCCTTAGATATAAAGGAAGGAAACTCTTCCCACCATCCTCTAATGTTGTAACAGTTAAATAGTCAGTGTATGTGTAAAGCATCTGGAGACAGAGTCTGGCATATATGCTAAAAGGAGCACAATGCAAGTGCTGCTGTTATTGTCTACAAAATGAAGGAGGGAGACAGGACAGCCTTGGCATTCTATTGATAAAGTATGGGGCTCTCCTGAAAGCAGCCTTTGAGACTGGTCTCCTGCTTGGAAAATGCACACCTCTTTGCTCCCCCAAAGGCACCTGGAGTGGGTGGGCAGAACAAAGTTCAAAGAAATCCCTGGAGAGGCTACCTCAATGGCCATGAGCCCTCCCCCCTCTCCCTGCAAAACCCCACTCTGGGTTATTACTAACTTTCTGTCTTGCATACAAATGTGGTGCCACGCTAATAAATCAATTCCCACCCATTAGGAGCCCAGAGTACTCCCTTTCACTTGGCCCTTCCAGCCCGTCTTACACGGCTCCTAATTAACTAATAGCTGAGAGTTGGGACGTCCCCACTGAGTCCCCTCCCCCGGTGCTTCCCCTTGGTTGTCTTGCTGATAGAACCGTGTCATAGGGTGGACCCATCTGGCTGGGAGATGGTCAAGCAATTAGAATGTGGGAATAGGAGGCCACTATGCTAATGGAGATGAGGAATAAATAAATATGTTTAATTTGATTAACGAAACAACCAATCATTACTCAACCATAATGTCCTCTCCCATAAGATCTAATCTCAACGTTTCCATTAAGAAAGGTCAATAAATCATAATGTTAATCTATGAGGGAGACTCTCAGTTTGTTTCCCCTACCCACTTACATATTTTCAAAATATTCATATTCTTTAAGATCTAACTCATTCATTTGTTTATTCGTCTATGCCACAAATTTTTTTTATTGAACACTTACTGCATGTCATGCCCTGAACTAGTCATGGGGGTACAAATATGAACCAAGAAGTAGTGGTCTCCAAAATGGGATGAGCACCAGATGAGTTAGGAGTCAGTAAGAAATTACTGGAAGTTCTACTTCTATTTCTTTGAAAGCTTGCCCTCTATTCTATTTTTGTGTTTCCTTTATGATGACTATAATAAGTGAATGCAGAAGTACACGGGTATTTTTTAAAATATATTTTTATTGATTTTTTTTACAGAGAGGAAGGAAGAGGTACAGAGAGTCAGAAACATCGATGAGGGAGAAACATTGCCTCCTGAACACTCCCCACTGAGGATGTGCCCGCAACCAAGGTACATGCCCTTGACTGGAATCGAACCTGGGACCCTTCAGTCCGCAGGCTGACACTCTATTCACTGAGCCAAACCGGTTAGGGCATGGGTATTATTTTTAAGTAAATAAATATCCAAATATTAAGCATACGTATTAAAACATTCTATTCATGGGGTACCTGACCAAACAGGTGTAGTGCAGGGTCACCCAAGGATCTGTGGGAACTGGGTCAGAGAATTAGGAAGCCCTGGAGGAAATCTTTTCAAAATACATTTGCCCATCCCTGTTCCAGTGACAATCAGAATCTCAGGAGAAGAAAAGATAGAAACCATTGTTATTTTAAAACTCTCCAGGCATTTCTGTTACTAATCCCACCCCTCCCTAGTCCCTAGTGAGACTTGCCCATTCACTTACTTCAAGGACGCTCTCCTTAATACTCTTCCCCAGCCTGCACTGTAAGGTCCTGAGGTCATTCTATATTCAGACTTATAAGAGTGGGCTCCATGTCACATTTGGCATTGGTGAATTTTTCTACCCAGTGCCCCTTTCCAGAAGGGTGGGAGAAGAGGAAGATGGGAGTGCCAGCCTCCACTGGTTCACAGGAAGTTACTCATGGGGGGCCCTCTATCTCACTCCAGCACCCATCCCTTTCCTGGTGCCTCTCTTGTCCCACAGGAGTTTACACTGAGGAAAATTACAGTCTTCACCTGTCCAGAGCACTGATTTGGGGAGGAAAGAAGTAAGGGAGGACCAGATGGATCACTGGGAAGCAAACCCTGACGTTTTATGGGCCATTTTACGGGCCATTGGCCCATTAGCTTGTCTCCCCCACCCACAGCCGCGGTGCTAAGCTGCTCTTTGTCCAGGGCTGTCCTATAATGGGACTAGAGCTGGGCACCTGACCCAAGGCATCCCACCCACAGACCAGCTAGCTGGCAATGCATGAGGTGCCCTGAAATGCAGAATGCATCCTATCTGACTACCTCCCTCCATGTGTGACGTTCACAGAAAGAGAAGATTGGGAAGCTAGTCAGAAATGAGAGAGAGAGAAGTGAGTATGCCCAACAGAGAGACCGTGTGGGCCAAGGGATCTCCCTGGGAGCCAGAACCCAGAGCCCTCCGGGCAACCGGCGACTCTCTGGATCTAGCTCTGAGGCAGCTCAAGCCTGTTCTCCGGTGGTCTGGAGAGTGTCAGTGCCTTGCAAACGACAGAGCCTGGCAAAACCAAACTTTCGCTTAATTGACTGCTTCCCAGACAGGGCCTCCAGATAGGAAGTGGGGTGCAGACATGTGGGCAAGGCCACCCACATCCCATCACATCAGAGCAGCCAACGTGCGTCCTGCTCTGGCCCCCACAGGAAGTCAGTTTCTGTCCCCATGGGCTTCAGAATGATGGGACAAATGGGGTTCAGCAAAGCATTCTCCCTACTCAGTGAAAACCAGGCAGCCCCTCAGCAAAGCACCTGGGGAAGTCGTGGCTGGGAAACTGACTCTCCTGACAGCATTCCCTTCCTCTCTCACTAGAACCAAGGCCACGCTGAGGCCTGGCTCTCCCCACCTTCACCCCCTTCTCGGGCTTCACGCTGAGCCGTGAACTTTTCCACTTCCAGTTCTGCCCTGGAAGTTCACAGCAGTGGGAGTTCCCCACGAGAAAACATTGATCAGGGAGAGACACTTAATGAGATTCTCATTTCTCCTCAGGGACTGTCTGAGCCTCAGCTCTCCCTGGAGGTCACTTGCAGCCTAGGTGACCTTCATTCTGAGGCAACCTGCATCTCGGGAACTTGTCTCTGTCTTTGCATAGTCACATTAGATTAGGGGTCCATGCTACTCCAGGATGACCTAGATGAGGAAGCTGGCTCTGCAGTCACTCTCTGACATCTGCCGACTCACCTTAGAACAGCGGTTCTCAACATGTGGGTCGAGACCCCTTTGGGGGTTGAACGACCCTTTCACAGGGGTTGCCTAAGACCATCCTGCATATCAGATATTTACATTACGATTCATAACAGTAGCAACATTACAGTTATGAAGTAGCAACGAAAATAATTTTATGGTTGGGGGTCACCACAACATGAGGAGCTGGATTAAAGGGTCACAGCATTAGGAAGGTTGAGAACCACTGCCTTAGAAGAACAGAAAAAGTCTGCCTCATGGTACAGCCCGTTCAGGCTCTTTTGGTGAAGCAGAGGGTCTAGTCTAAACGAGGAAACACAATGTTGAATTCGCTTTTCTGGTTTCCCAGGATGATGATTAGGACCCAGGGTGAGGGCAAGAAAGGCAAGCTGTAGTTAGGACCTCACCTTCTACATTCAGAGTTACAAGCACATCACATAGGACAGGCTAAGAGGAGCAAGAACCAGCCTGCCTACCACCAAACCAGCCCCTACAAGGAGAGTCTGAGGACAGGAAGCAGGGCCACTGGTCTGAAGGATACTGCAGGGATCTTAAGGGAGGTAACTACACCCTAAAGAGAAATGAGGGGGACTCCAATAGAACCATTAGTAAAGACAGAGATGCCTGAGAGAAGGAAAGACTGCATCTCATCCCCCTACTAGATAACGACTGAGCTGCAGAACCATTGGAGTGCAGGATGATGATAAATTCTTCAGAGAACATTCTGGGAGCCTAGCATTTTAGTCTCCCTCTATCACCAATGGAGACCCAAAAGGCGCTGCTTGGCAAGTGTCCCTTCACATTTGGAAACACCTGTGAGCAGACACTGTATGAGTTTCCTGGGACTGCCATGGCAAAGAACTACACTCAGGGTGGCTTAAGACAACAGATACTTACTGTCTTCAGCTCGGGAAAGCAGAAGTCTGAAATCAAGTTGTCAGCAGGGCCATCCTCCCTCTGAAACCTGGGCGGAAGGGGGAGGCCTTCCTTCCTCTCTTTGGCTTCTGGTGGTTTGCCAGCAATCCTTGGTGTTCCTTGGCTTATAGCTGAGCATTTCAAGCTCTGCCTCTGTCATCACGTGGCACTGTCCCTGTGTGTCTGCCTTCACATGGCCACCTCTTTGTAAGGACATCAGGGATATCAGATTAGAGGTTCACTCTACTCTAGTATGATCTCATCTTAACTAATTGTATTTGCAATGACCAGGTTAGGATTTAATATATCTTTGGGGGGGCGGGGGGGACACAATTCAACTCATAAGAGATACTGTTATGGATTGTTTCTGGACCAGGGATTTCTGAAGGTGGGAGGCTCACTGGACCTGTCCGTAAAGTACCTAAAAGAAAGGCAGCTAGCTCCTTCTCTTCTGGTTCTACGTGGCTTCTGGAGGGCATAGAGAGAATGCAGGGATTCCTGCGGCTGTGCGTGAAGGAGCATGTGGTTAGCACAGGGACAGGCACCAGGGGCTCCGGGGAAGCCACAGAGCTGAGTGATAGGACATCCAAACCAGAAGTGGAGTGTGCTCCACCGATGAGCCCAAAGGGAAACTCTGCC
>PVJC01000931.1:94137-105966 GCA_004026665.1 Murina feae | reverse complement strand
AAAAAAAAAAAAAAGTCCCCTTCCACCCCCACTCCCAGCATTTAGATGTGAGTCACACACAGAGACAGTGTTATTGCTTTAGGATGCATCTTACCTGACAACTTCCCTTTAAGAATAATAAACTATGCCCTTTCCTAGTAAAAATAAGTCTTTGGTCTGTCTTTGCTTTTATCAGTTGTTTATTCTTGGTAAGAGAGATAAGTATGAGATCCTTTATTTAAGGGCTATTGAAAGGAATTTTACAAATATTGTCCTTTTTAAATCTGAATTACCAAAGTCACCTACAATGTCCATTTTCTATCACTTAGCTGCATTCAACTGTGTTGATATAGAAGCATTTTTCAGAGCTTTAGCAAGCATTAGAACACAGGAGTATATGTAGCAATATTTAATTATAAAATACTAGGGGCCCGGTGCACAAAAATTTGTGCACTCGGGGAGCGGAGGGGTCCCTCAGCCCAGCCTGTGCCCTCTCACAGTTT
Organism: Murina feae; assembly: GCA_004026665.1. Taxonomy (NCBI): domain Eukaryota; kingdom Metazoa; phylum Chordata; class Mammalia; order Chiroptera; family Vespertilionidae; genus Murina; species Murina feae. Next base: position 105,484 of record PVJC01000931.1, on the reverse strand, counting down.
GGGACTCCTCGGGGGATGTCCACCTACTGGCGTGCCTGGCCAGCCTGAGTGAGGGACTGATGGCTGTTTGCAGGCTGGCCAAGCCCCCCAGTGGGAACCCTCACCCAATGGGGTATGGCCAGCCTCGGTGAAGGGCTGAGGGCTGTTTTCAGGTTGTCCACAGTCCCTTCAGGGTTCAAGTCCCTACTGGGGTACCTGGACAGCCTGGGTGAGGGGCTAAGGGCCATTTTCAGGCTGGCCACAGCTCCCATTGACCCAATGTCCCAGAGAGGCTAGCTGGAATCAGGTTTCTGGGGTTTATTTATCTTCTATAATTGAAACTTTGTTGCCTTGAGCTGAGGCCTAGGCAGGCAATGAAGCTTCCTGTTTGGTTCAGCTCTGTGGCTTCTATAATTGAAACAGTGTTGCCTTGAGCAGAGGCCCAGCTGGCCTAGACAGGCAGTTTCCTCCATCCCTGGTGCAATGGAAGCCTCCTGTTTGCTCTAGCTCCATGGTTGCTTGCCGCCATCTTGACTGGGTTAATTTGCATACAGCTGCTCTGATTGGCTGGTGAGTGTGGCTTGGCTGGTGGGTATGGCTTATGTGTAAGAGAGTGAGGGTCAATTTGCATATTACTCTTTTATTAGATTAGATACAGAAGTGCATGGCACTTTAGGGCATATTTTCATAAATAGTTTTAAGGAGAAAACTTGTGAAACCATTGCTAGGTCAAGAAATAGAACATTTTTGGGGGAAAAAAATATGAGTTCACATGTCATGCTTCTATAGTTTTTTTTTCTCTTCTCTGCATCATTCCAGTTGTAGATTACATGCTTTTGAGATCTCTGTGTTTAGTAATGGTCTTGTCTACTACAGTTTCCCTTGGTTATTTATTGTTACCAAAAATACTTACTTTGAACTTGCATTTCTGTTGTACCTTTGCTGGGAAACTTTCTTTCCCCACTCAAACACTGGATTACCTCAGTTAATGCACTTTGTTGAGAATTTACTCTAAACCAGTGTTACTCAAATTATGGTTGTAAATGTTAGGTCGAAGAGGGGTTCAGGAGCTGATACATGCCTCCACAAGGTCAGCTACCAGACAGATGACAACATAAATTCCTTCCTGGAAACCGTCAAGACCCTGCAGTGGCAACTCCCACAGCTCATGCTCCCCTGCCCTCACTGAACAGCTGTATAAAAAATGCCCCTTACTCCCTCTGGGTGCGACTCCACCGCCCTGCCCCAGGACCTGTGCACCTCACCCGGGAGCACAGAATAAATTCCCCTCCTTTAATCTTCCTGACTCTCTGACTCAGTTTCCTTCACTGCGAATCTCACAGTAAACTGTTCGTTACTGGACTGCTGTGGAACTGAGTGTCAAGACTGAGAGCATGCTCTTAACATATTTATGGGGATTTGTCAAAGAGATTATATGATTCTTAAACCTAGTAATACTAATTGGGCTTTGCATGTTATATCGATTTCATTTTTCCAGAAATTTATTTTTATGTTAGTTTACAAAAGTGTAGATCCATAAAAATTTCAAAGTAAAGCAAAATGAAATGAGTGAGAATCTTGCCCTTCACCAGGGTAACTTGGGAGGCATTGCTGTAAAGGAACAGAAACTGCCTACCAAATACTTTAATACTTTTCACTTTGTGGATCCTGTGAGGTTTGGACACCCTGGCCATGCAAAATTCTTCAGTTAGGACAATGTGAGTTTTTCAAACAGAGCAGATGAACTTGGCTTCCAAACCACATCTTTTTTGAAGACTCAGCTTATGGAACTGCTTTATTTGTTTGACTCAGTGCCTTGTGTGCTCATGACCACCAACACATGCTTGGTGGTGACGACATATGAGATTTACATCGAAATATCAGAACAAGGAGACTTGTCCCAGCACTTTTTTTAATAGTAAAAATATTAAAAACACATAAATGCAAAAGGACAAGGATTAGTATATTAAATTATGGTGTATGCAATGAAGGTACACCCTCAATCATCCAAAATTTATCATAGATACACTACATAATGTACACCAAGGAAATAATGTAAGATGCAAAGAAGTACATATTTAATATGATAATATTTGGTAAAGAAACATGTATTCACATGTATAGAGACACATACATAAAACTGTTCTCAGTAAGTATCCTTGGGTGATAAGATTACTTACTATTTTCCCTTTATCATTTCTGTGTTTTGTATCAAATACTATATGCTTTTTGTCAATTTTATTTCATGTGTATGAAAAAAATTGAAAGGATGAGGCTGCTAGGGAAGTTTGTAATGATGAAAGTAATGATATCCCTGGGAAAGATGAGAAGCCAAGCAGTCTAAGACAAGGACATGATGAAGGCAAAGTATGTGGGAGGCTGAGTGGATAAGAGGAAACCAAACTGTGCAATGACACCAGAATTTTGGAAGCTGCTTAAAACAAGGCAAAACAACAACAACAATAAAAGATGCCTGGGCCCAATCTCAGACCAGATGAACCGGTATTTTGGAGGGAAGGTTAGGCATCAACATTTTTAATACCTCCCCAAGTGACTCCAATGTCCCACCTGGTTTCAGAGCCACTAGTGTGGGTAATCATTCACCTGTTCTACCAGATGAGTCCATGGTGGCTGGCTTTCGGGACTTGGAGTTGTGTTACTCTGAAGCACGAGGATAAGACTAGAAATAAGAAATGTTTCCCTCTTACAAAAGCACTTCCTCACTTCAGTACTGGTGGGGTAAAGATGAGGATTATTTGTGAGTGATTTCAAGTTTTGGAAGCACCAGTTGAACTAACCTAAGCATTCTGAATATTAGAAGCGAATTCTTTAACTAGGCAAAGCTATGATCTGGAAGTTGAATGGGGAGATTGTTTTAGGATATATAGAGAGGCATCTGAGTCAATCCTCTTGAAAATGTTAATTAGCACCAAACAAAGAATAGAGGAAGATGTCTGCTTGCTTCCTTGGAGAACAAGATTGGAACAAGCCATGTTGCATGAGAGCAGAATATGGAAATGACTAAGAAATTTGAATAACAAATTTCAATAGGTTTCATCCCACTGGGAGAGACACTTTTGATTATCTCTGATATACACCAATTATCTTGATTCTCCCCACCAGCCACCCATAATTTTAATAACTAATCAAACTCAGCCTGCAGGGACTGTGAAATGCCAAATCTATGTGCTCTTTACAAAGCTGGTAGTCCTTGCTACTTGACCTTTTTACAATTTCTTCAGCTACTTATTCATGCTCTAGCCACATGTTTAAATGATCAGAGTTGACTTGGTTCTTATTGATCCCTGGCTACTACCTGTTTGGGCTGAGAAATGACCTTCTATGGACATCTAGGGAGGACTATCCCGCTGTGAAAAGAATTAAGAAAAAAAAAAAAAAAGGCTTGGTCGGAAATTTAATGCAGATCTGACACGGTGGCTCCTCAAGATTCATGGAGTGGGTTGAGACATAGCAAGTCCCCAGAGGTGGTGTCGGCTCACAAAAGTAACTGACAGAGCAGGGTGAACCGAGAAGCGAGCATGAGGTAATGAGGACAACTAGATTGAAATAGGTGCCTCAGGCTCCAAGGAGGTTTCCACACAGCTCCCTCTCTCCAGGTTTGAGTCCATTTCCTCACTCTAGCCTCAGTCCCCAGATTGTACTTTACCTTGTTTGTAGTTTAGGCTGAAAACCTCATTAAAATCCTATTCCCTTTTTTTTTTCCATGCTTCATGGTTGCATCCTTCACTCTACACCAGCTCTATAACTTCATGTGCTCACCAATCACCTGGGGAGTCTGTGAAAACTCGGGTGTGAATAGATCAGCGGTTCCTGCGTGGGTCTGAGACCTGACTCTCTAACAAGCTTCCAGGTGGTGCCAGGCCACCCTGTGAGAAACAAGGGCTCAGCAGAGGATCTGAAACATTAGTGCATCATCGGAACTACCTGGGAGGCTTGTTAGAGCTCAGACTGATGGATCCTACCCTAGACTTTGTGACTCAGCAGGCTGGATTAGGGCCCCAAATTTGCATTTCTAGTAAGTCCCCAAGGATGCTGATCCTTGGGGTCCACACTTTGAGAGTCACCTTCTTAAACTGTGCTGCTTCTCACTGAATTCGGCCGTGACTACCCAGGAGGACAGGTTGCTGCCCCTTCTGCTGGACATGTACCCACCTCTCCTCCTCTTCGGCAGTTTATTCTGAAATGACCATGGAAAGATAGTGATCTTTTTTTCTCTTCAGCTTCCTATAAAATAGAAAGTAAAAGGAAATCTCCCAATCCTTTAGATACTAAAATGCTCTAGCAATAGAGAAGAAAAATAAAATGAAGCACAATAAAATAAAAGCATGCAATCACTGTGATCAGAGTCTGAAAGAAAAACTGCTAAGTGAGAGGTCTCTAGTCACCGTCTTCTCAGTCTGCACCCTCAGTGCCTACTCAGCACCTTGCACCCATTCACCTGATCTCAGACCCAAACTGCTGCACACTCAAGAGCATCACTTTGTGACCTACCGCGACCTACCCAAGGTCCTGTCCATCGCAATGCTTCTCACACTTCTGCAGGCATCACAGTTCTCTGCAAATCTGGTAAAGCACAGATTCTGGGCCGGGGTGGGGCCTGTGAATTTGTATTTCTAAAAACTCCAGGTGTTACTAAAGCTGGTCCTGGGCAACTTGGAGAACCACTGTGTTAAGGATCAAATTAAAGGACACCCCTGTTTTACTTGCTTATGTTTTCCCCAATTAAAAAAAGACAGAACCTAAAACTAAAATTGTTTTTCTGCTGATGACGCTGATATTAGAGAATACATCCTAGGCATAGCTCAACTATGGCTTTCTTAAGGCTGATGCAGAATTAGAGACATGTTCACCCACTCACAGGCAGCATGGAAGCCTACCAGCGTCCCCTACGGAGAACCTGCCCTCGGTCCCCCAATGGTGTGGAGAAGCAGAGGGAAATGCATGTTTCCTCCAGGCAGCTAGCTCCTGGAGAAAATGAGGCGAGGAAGCATCAGGGGTAAGTAAGCCCAGTTCTTTCTGTCAAGCCCACCAATCAGGTAAATCACTTCTCATTCCCAAGGAAAGCAGCAATTAGGGAATAGAAAGAGCCCAGAGATGAGGAACTAATGGATATCCTGGACACGGAAGTGGGTGATGGATTAGCAATCCCCTTAAAAAAGTCCCTAACAGTTCGATTGATTTGAATGTTAGGGCAACTCTCAAGATCTAGAGAGCAGGCAGTCTGTTCTCTGCTTGCCAATCTGCTCTCACTTGAAATACCAGGCTAATATTTCCCCCCAGTGAGATAAATTATAACTAAAATGAGTTCAAAATTCTGTGCTATCTTAGACCAGTTACTCAATTTCTCTAAACTTCAGTTTTACATCTACACAATTGGGGTAAGAAGTAACATCTCCAAAACAGAATTATGATAATTAAAAATATATCACTTTATATCTAGAAGGGACTTTATGTAGCAATTTTTCTTCTCCTTCTTCATCTGTTAGTCATGTGACTCAATACAATGAAATATTTCATATTGCACTTGAGCTTGAAGAACTCATAATCTTGAAGAAAAGGGCACAAATATAAAAACTTAAATACAGCAAAGGCAACGTATAGGTGGTCTAAAAAACGAGCTGAGTGTGAAGGTTAAAGGAAATATGTAAAATGCCTAGTGAATGCATATCATGTTGTAGTTTCTCAGTCCAAGATTTAAAGATACATACAGAGTTCAGGCTACAAGAAGCGGAAGGGATCTAGAGCTGCCCCCAGGGGTTCCATTGGAGCACTGTGGCTTTGGTTGACTTCAGAAGATGCAGCCTGTTCACAGCAGGAGATGGCTGGATGTTTCAGGGATGGAAAAGGGCATGGACAGAGCTGAGCACAGAAGTTCAAGGGTCAGTGAAACAAGTGGCCAGCCTTGCATGGGCGATCGATCATTTGTTTTGCTCACAACCAGTTTCAGCCCTGAGCCAATGGCAGCCTTAACAGATCCCCAGCTCCAGTCTTTTATATCCTTTGCCCCTTTAGTTTGCCAGCACTGAGAGCACAAGTAGCAGTAATTTCTCTGCCTTTTATGGATAATAGTTCGATTGATTTGAATGTCAGGGCAACTCTCAAAGTCTCGAGAACAGGCAGTCCATTCTCTGCTTGAGCGTGTTATTTTTCTTTCTTTAAATCATTGATTCTCAACCTTGGCTGCATTTTAAAATCACCCAGGAGCATTCAAAACAGTGGAAATTCTTTGACTCCACCCCAAGTCAATGAAATTCAAATCTCAGTGGGTGGAGTGTGGCATCTGTAGTCATTTCAAAAGCTCCCCAGGTGATTCCAATTTGCAGCCTGTTAGGAACATCTGCTAGAGGCCAAGGCAGCCTGTTCCCTTGTTTGGAGATGGCCTTTTAACATTGATTTTTCTCAGAAATGATTATGAAACAATTAACAACATTTAACCGGACTGTTCGCATCCCATGGATAAGAACAATATCTGCATGGCACTAGGAAATAAATTTTCAAATTATTATGTTTTCAAATATGAAATGGGATTCTGATTTATGTGTAAAATAAATGGTCCAGCAAACAAAGTGACTGTTTAAATTTGATGTCAGTAAATTATACAAGTTATTTTGCAAATTATTTGGGAGTACAGTCACAACTTAAAAACATCGATATGGCTGAGTTTGATGAGGTCACTTAATACAGGTTTATCTTAATAAATATATTGGCAAATCTTGTTTACATTTACAGGACTGGGAAATAAATCTGTATTCATGTCCAGATCCTTATTTTCAATTCATTCATTCATCTTCCCCCCCACCAAAATATTTATTAAATACTCTCCTTTGGGCTCCTGGCTCTGATCTAGGAAATGGTCACAGTATTTGTGATTTAGCGTTTTAGTTTCTGACCTCTTGCTACTTATAATCTAATGGAACAAAGACACTAAATAAGAAACAGATAATAAGTGGTACTAAGTACAATGAAGAAAACACACAACACGTATCAACTGGGAAAAACTGTGTGCATGCTGAGGGAATGGAGTTTCTACTGTGATAATATTTAAGAGCCTTCTCCCTCTGAGCCAAGACTGCAGGAGAGGTAGAGCCAGCTGTAAGACGAGGGAAGCTATGAGGCAGAGGGCACTGAGACAAGACAGAGCTTAGGATGTTCAAGGCTGTGAAAGAAATACACTCCAAATAGAGTTGTTACAAACATCCGTTCATTATCATTTATTTTATTTTCCAACTCTGTTCTTTACATCTTTTGTGTGCTCCCCTCCCGCCCCTGTTTTAGCATCATCGAAGGCAGTATTTATTACTTCCTATATGGCAGGAGTCAAAATAGGCTATGAGGATGCAAGGAAGCTAAATAAAAGATAGGACTAAGAAATATGATGTAAGAGAGACATTAAATATAAGATATGAAGGAATATCTTGGTTCAGAAAAAGGCAAAAGAAGGAAGGTGTCTAGCATGACTTGAGTGTTTGGAGAATTAGGCAGGAGCTTATCCATAAGAGCCTTGTGGATGCTAGTGAATCATGGTCACAATTCAAGGTCATTTGATTGTCAACAATTGAAGTTGATGGGGAGAAGCTCATGCATATAAATAGAAAAATAAGTGTTTACACCTAGATAAGAACATTAGAAAACCAACTCAGTTCAATTCTCCATGTTTGTCAACCAATCTGTGTGCTTCTAAGATAGTTCACAATCAAAACTGATTCCAAAGTGGCCTGGCCAGTTTGGCTCAGTGGTTGAGCCTCAACCTATGAACCAGGAGATCACAGTTTGATTCCTGGTCAGGGCACATGTATGTTTGTGAGCTCAATATCCAGAAGGGGGCGTGCAGGAGGCTGCCAATCGATGATTCTCTCTCATCATTGATGTTTCTATCTCTTTCGCTCTCCCTTCCTCTCCGAAATCAATAAAAATATTTTAAAAACTGATTATACAGTGACTTTCAGCTCTGGCTGCATATTAGAGTAACACTGGGAGCTTCATCAGTACCCTGGGGTCTAAGCTATACAACAGACACATAAATCTGAATTTCTATGGGATAGGGCCGGGGGATGACACCGAATATTGGGAATACGTTTAAGAGAGATTATAAATCACCATCCCTGCCCTCACAAGGCATCACTCTTCATGAAGTGTCACATGGCAGGAATACAGCATCCATCGCCTTGAGCTCTCCTTTGCTTAGCTCCTTTTGTTACCGATGCCTCCCCTCCCCACAGTCAGAGCGGGGAGGTGTCACTCCCTTCCTCTGTACTTGTCAATCTCATAAGAAAGTTTTCAGATGAGTGACATACAGCAGTGTTCAAGCAAAGCAAGGACATTTATGAAGAATGCATTTGGTATAAAGCACAAGCAGGCAACTCAGCTAGTCTGAGTGCCTGCCTGGTGGGGGTTCAGAAATTTTATACGTTTTTCCCCTAAACGTTTCAAATTTCCTGTGCCCGATATTTTGGGTAGCAGACTAGATTTTAAAGTACCCTGCTACACTGCTGTGGCTTATCAAAGAATTTTTGTGCATACCCTTGGTCATCTTTTTTGGCAAGTCCTAAGGTGGCTGACTTCTTGGTTAAATGGGTAAAATAAACTCCGCTTTCCCTGCTTCCCTGTCTTAGTAGTTATCTTTTCTGCCTAACATCCCTCAAGAGATACCATACAAATTCTTTTAGGGTTTTGTTGTCTGTCCCCTAGACTTTATTTGTCCTTGGGTTTAGGTGGCACAAATGGCATTATTTGGGCCTTTGTTGTCTATTTTTCCAGGCCGGGGTGACTTAAGGTATGTATTCTCTGGTTAGGGGAAAAAGGTATAAACCATTTGCTCTCAAGTGTCCTTGGTTGGGGGATATGGGTCTTTCAATTTACTAGCTGCCCAAACTGTTTGACTTGTTTAATATTCTTGTCTCACTTTTTGCCATTCAGCATGCCCAGATATTTTCTTGCTATTCTGCCACACCCTCATCCCTAATTGTCAAACATTCAGAAAATTTTAAGCAAATTCTCATAATGTCATTTTCCTTGCCTGAAATATTATTTTTTTTTCCTGACTGGGAAAATGCTACACATTCTTTAAAAATCAGTTCAAATGTGATCCCTTAAGTCAAATATTCATTCATACTCCTAGGAGAAATGAATTATTTCTTGGCAAAATAGTATGAAGAAAGCTCTATTGAACTACCACTCACATTGGTCATCATGTGGCTACTTTAGATATCAGGTTAAACTAAGCCCACTTCTCAAGGGCTTAGTTGTATTATAATGCATAGCTCCTGGCCTGGTGTCTACAATATATTATGTCTTAAATACATGAAGCAGAGAAAGAGGAAAAGAATGGAAAGAAACTAGTTTGTACATTGTGTGCCTATGGTAACCAGAAGTATGCAGATACCAGAGACCTCTTAGAAAGGGTAAAAAATAGAAAAACAGGCATGCCAGAAAGAATTTACTTATATGAGTGCTTTCAACATTTTTAACTTATTACAGTGAACTTGATCACTTTAGCTTTTGAATGCTTCCTTCAAATAAAGTACTTATTAGATGGCTCAACAGATATAATGGAATTTGGTCATTCTCAAAGTGTAGTTCCCAGACCAACATGTGCAGAACTTGTTAGAAATGCAAGTTCTCACAACTCACCCCAGATCCACTGATACCGCAGGTCTGGGGGTGGCACCAAGCACTGGGATTACACAAGCTCTCCAGGTGTTGCTGATGTGGGCTCAAGTTTGAAAACATAGATACACATGAAGTTACTTTGGTTGAAACATGGTTGGTCAACAGCTGCCAATCTCCACACCCTATCCATCCACAAACCCTAAAGACAGTTCTGTGGGGGCCCTTTCCACAGAGTCCCTAGGTTTCCACAGAATATGACCTAGGCTATCACAAAAAAAGCTGGTTTTGCAGGTTTGGGTCCCTGCCTGTGTTAAACACAGTTCTCTGTGTTTTCTGACGCCAGAGTTCCCATCATTCTCTGCGTGTGTACTTCAAGAGGAGTTATTTCTGCCCTAACCGGTTTGGCTCAGTGGATAGAGGGTGGGGCCTGCGGACTGAAAGGTCGCAGGTTCAATTCTGGTCAAGGGCATGTACCTTGGTGGCGGCACATCCCCACAGTGGGAGGTGTGCAGGAGGCGGATGATCGATGTTTCTCTCTCATTGATGTTTCTAGCTCTCTACCTCTCTCCCTTTCTCTCTGTAAAAAATCAATAAAATATATTTTTAAAAAAAGAAGAGTTATTTCTGTCGATTAGTTTTAGATCCCGATTTTTGTCAGTTCACACAATGACACATGTAATGATTACCGGAACTTTAGGCCTAAAAAGAAAAAACGGTTAAAGTAGTTACCAGTTTGATATGTGCAGCCAATTCAGCCCAATACCCTTTATAGCAAACAAATCCTTCAGAACCTGCAGCCTCCATGACTGGCCATCCACTCTGCGACAGGAGCTACTGACAGAGCATACTCTGCACCGATTTTCAGGATACCATTCTAATCAATCACATATTGGACATTTGAATCAGCTATTCTGAGAAGCAGTTTGATCTGAGATTTTTTTTTCTCCTTCTACTTAGAATTCATAGCTATGCAAATTCAGCATCCCTCCTCACTGCATAGCGTCTGAATAACTTATATAGTAATGATGAATGATGAATCAGATGGACAGGCCTGTATTACTCATGACATTTTAATAGTATTAATCTGAGAGAGCTTTTAATTGTTCATTCCACAGTCTTTAATGCTTATAAGATATAGATGTTTCCATTATTTTAATTGTATTTCAAGTAAATATACGAGCTCAAAATTTCCCTCTAACCCTGTAAAAAAAATAAGGCTAAATTAGTGATGTCTCTATGCAGGAAAAATAAATTATTTGACAGGAAAATATTGATTAACCATGCTGGAAAATATTGCTATTTTAACTACATGTTGTCTGCATTTAACTTGTTGTGAAAAGGCATAAGGGAAAGGACAACAAAGTTTCATAAATTTTTTTTAAAAATCAAAAACATTCAAAGCAACCTCTTGCACCTTTTATATTTGTAATCTAGCTAAGTGAAAATTACTGTTCAGATTATCATGTTTCCAGTAAGATTTTTAGTTATGAAACAAAAACTTGATTCTTTTCAAAGTCTCCATTTGAAAGACATTTATGGAATAATGCATTTTCAAAAGATTTTTACTAGGACTATTGAGATAAATTGGGTTAATTTTGAAGTTTTAAAAAAATACAACTTTCCTTGTATTTTACCTAATCAAATTTTTATTATAGTAACTGTATATATTGATCATATTTAGGAAAAAAAGGGACTCACCCAGGAAAACTAAGTTTCTAGAAAATGGATGCTTTCTTTT